>CALNHX010008027.1:0-65910 GCA_940337035.1 Agriotes lineatus
TAGTAATTTGATTCATTTTAAAGAGTTATCACTAAAGCAAAAATACTGTATCTATATACGCCATTTGTTTATAGCTTTGCAAAATGGTATAATGGCCTACCCTGATACCTCAAATTAACGGCAACTTCTTGTTTTGACGGGTCAATCATCTGTTATTCAGTAATCACAATAACTAATATTTGTTTATGTACGTTAAGAATTTGAACTAAATAATATGAATGAGAAACACAATGTAACACTGGATTTGGAAAGTTAAATAGAGCAGCTTGCTGAATTATTATTGTGATTTAATGACAATCTGCTTTTGTTCTAGGTGTGAAGATTTCAAACTACCCTTGGCTCATATATCATTAAAATAAACGTTCAAACATAATCACCATTAAAAATGAGAAACTATGGAAAATAGGTTTTGTACTTCAGCAGTAACTACACCGTGCAGATTGCAAAACATGAATAGCAATGAAAGTTTTGATAAGCTACCTACTAATAAAGAAGTCATCGAATTAAAGGATGAAAATTATGAAAGCAAAACATTTGACAGAAATAACGTAAATACTGGTTGTAGTGAAGAGAAATCTTATAGTTGCGCGGTTTGTGAATACAGAACCGCACGGAAGAGTAATTTAGTTAAACATGTGAAGAATCATGCAGGAGAAAAAGCATACAGTTGCTCGATTTGTGAATACAGAACAGCAGTGAAAAGTAGTTTAGTTAGACATATGAGAACTCATACAGGAGAAAAACCATACAGTTGCTCGATTTGTGAATACAGAACCGCACTGAACAGTAATTTAGTTACACATGTGAAGAATCATTCCGGAGAAAAACCATACAGTTGCTCGATTTGTGAATACAGAACCGCACAGAAGAGTACTTTAGTTACACATATGAAGAATCATACAGGAGAAAAACCATACAGTTGCTCAATTTGTGAATACAGAACAGCAGTGAAAAGTAGTTTAGTTAGACATATGAGAACTCATACAGGAGAAAAACCATACAGTTGCTCGATTTGTGAATACAGAACCGCACGGAACAGTAATTTAGTTACACATGTGAAGAATCATTCCGGAGAAAAACCATACAGTTGCTTGATTTGTGAATACAGAACCTCACAGAAGAGTACTTTAGTTACACATATGAAGAATCATGCAGGAGAAAAACCATACAGTTGCTCAATTTGTGAATACAGAACTGCACAGAAGAGTAATTTAGTTGCACATGTGAAGAATCATGCAGGAGAAAAACCATACAGTTGCTCAATTTGTGAATACAGAACAGCAGTGAAAAGTAGTTTAGTTACACATGTGAAGAATCATTCAGGTGAAAAACCATACAGTTGCTGGATTTGTAAATATAGAACCGCACGGAAGAGGAGTTTAGTTATACATGTGAAGAACCATACAGGAGAAAAGGAATACAGTTGCGCGATTTGTGAATTCAGAACAGCAGTGAAAAGTAGTTTAGTTACACATATGAAGAATCATACAGGAGAAAAACCATACAGTTGCTCAATTTGTGAATACAGAACAGCAGTGAAAAGTAGTTTAGATAGACATATGAGAACTCATACAGGAGAAAAACCATACAGTTGCTCGATTTGTGAATACAGAACCGCACGGAACAGTAATTTAGTTACACATGTGAAGAATCATTCCGGAGAAAAACCATACAGTTGCTTGATTTGTGAATACAGAACCGCACAGAAGAGTACTTTAGTTACACATATGAAGAATCATACAGGAGAAAAACCATACAGTTGCTCAATTTGTGAATACAGAACTGCACAGAAGAGTAATTTAGTTGCACATGTGAAGAATCATGCAGGAGAAAAACCATACAGTTGCTCAATTTGTGAATACAGAACAGCAGTGAAAAGTAGTTTAGTTGCACATGTGAAGAATCATTCAGGTGAAAAACCATACAGTTGCTGGATTTGTAAATATAGAACCGCACGGAAGAGGAGTTTAGTTATACATGTGAAGAACCATACAGGAGAAAAGGAATACAGTTGCGCGATTTGTGAATTCAGAACAGCAGTGAAAAGTAGTTTAGTTACACATGTGAAGAATCATTCAGGTGAAAAATCATACACTTGTTCTGTTTGTGAATACAGAACAGCAGTGAAAAGTAATTTAGTTAGACATATGAAGAACCATACAGGAGAAAGCCATACAGTTGCTCAATTTGTGAATACAGAACAGCAGTGAAAAGTCATTTAGTTGGACATATGAAAACTCATGCAAAAGAAAAGCCGTTTAATTACACTGTTTGTGAATATAAAACAACACAAATATAATTTAATTACACGTGATCGCTAATACAGTAGAGTGTGTAAAATAGTTATTTTTTGTATGAAGTGCATGGATCGAGTGTTTTTTGCGGGTCTAGACCACAACGGCCACTGGACACAACGGCCACCTTGGACGTATCGACCACAGGGTTAGCTGGACACAACGTCCAGTCTGGACACTACGGCCACATTTCAGACGTGGACACAACGGCCACATTGGACACTTCGGCCACTGGACACAACGCCCACACAGAATTTTTGTATGCCCATATCGGCCACAGTGGACACTTCGGCCACTTATCAGACATGGACACAACGGCCACACTGGACACAACAGCCACTGGACACAACGGCCACAACACAGAATTTTTGTATGCCCATATCGGCCACACTGGACACGTCGCCCACATAGTTACTAAGAATTTGTTAACATTAACATTTCTTTTTGAAACCCTTGAACGAATTGCGAGAAAGACAGCACTACGAATTTGATATGTACGGAAGAGAGATATGCATACGCGCTACAGACAGCCTTTGGTTGGAATGTATGTTTGGAGGCAAAAACTGATATTTCCGCTAATTTCGAATCAGCCATGCGTTTGAGGTATAGGAATACCCTATACCATTATATAGGGAATTAAATTGTGCATAGACGAAGATTTCAGCAAGGAAGTACAAGAGGACAGGAAAACACTGATACCATACATGAAGGAAGTGCGTAGCAAGGGACACAAGGCCTTTATAAAATACAACACACTGATAGTCAATGGCGTAGCATACAAGACAAGTGATGTAAAAAGAGAGGATGAACCAGAAAATGAGGCAAGCAGTGGAAGCAACGCACAAAAAAGAACAGTAGCGGATATGTCCCTGGAGAGCGACAGTTTTGAAGAATAGATAAGAAAAATAACACGTACAGCGCGAAAAAACTACTAAGAAAAGATGTGTTGGGAGAAGATGATGGCGGAACTGGCAATGAACATGGACAGGATTTAAAACATTACAAGCAAGGGGAAAGAGACAAAAACAAATGTCGGAACAACAAAACATGGAAAATAGGAACATGGAATACAAGAAGTCTAAGAGGCAAGGAACAAGAGATAAACTGCGAATTCAAACGGGCGAAACTAGACATACTACTCTTACCAGAGACCAAGAAAAAAGGAAAAGGGGAAATAGACCTGCAGGACGGGAATGTGATATTCTACAGCGGAGTACCAGAAAACGAATGGGCAGCAGCAGGAATAGGTTGCATGCTCAAAAAAGAGTTAGTAAATAAAGTCGATAACTGGAGGGGCTGGTCGGCAAGAATATTAACGATAGATATTACGCTTAGCAAAGAAGAGAAAATAACGGTAATAGGGGTCTACGGACCCAATGAGGACGACACAAAAGCAGCAAAGGATAAATTCTGGGAAGATTTGGGAAGAGCAACAGACAGCAGCAAAGGAGAACTATATATAGCGGGAGATTTCAATGAAAGAGTAGGGAAAAGGAAAAATGGGGCGGAGAAAGTAATAGGCAAGCACGGAGAAAACAAAAGAAATAATAACGGGGAAAGACTAATAGACTTCTGCACAATATACAACCTTATAGTGTTAAATACGTTCTACGAACACAGAGATCTCCACAAATACACCAGACAAACGCCAACGACAGGGGAAAATTCTATAATAGACTGTGCTAGTAGAGAAGCAAAACATGAAACTTATTAAAGATGTGAGAGTTAAAAGAGGGGCCGAAATATACAGCGACCAATTCTTAGTAGAGGCAAAAGTCAAAAGACCGAGGACTGATAACATAGAAGATCAAGAAGAACTAAACGAAAACCACGAAGCATTAAAAACATACAAACTGAGAGAACAAGAAGTAGCAAGTCAGTACGCCCAAATGGTGAATAGATTAATATTAGAGGAAACGACAAACATAAAACATATGACAGCGGAACAAACATGGCAGAAGCTTAAAGGAATAATTATACAGGCAGCGAGAAAAACATGTGGAGCTACTAAACAAAGAAACGAACAACACAAAAGAACGAGCTGGTGGAACGAAGAAATAAAAACACAGATACAACTAAAGAAAAAAACATGGAGAGAATACTTGGCGAACAGAACAGAAAACAAATATAACAGATACAAAGAACAAAGGATAAAAGTGAAGAATATGGTAACGGAAGGAAAGGAGAAAGCATGGCAAGAATTCGGAAGGAAGATGGAGGAAGATAGCAGACAAAACCAAAAACTTTTCTACAAAGTATTAAAAACACTAACAAAAGGAAAAGCAAAAAGAGTAACAAGAGTAAAGAATAAACAAGGAGAGATAACAAAAACCAATTCGGAAACCATGGACAGATGGAAGGAGTACTTTGAAGAACTGCTGGAAGCAGGTCTGGAAGAAGACAGTACAAATACGGAAAACGAAGAACAAAACAACAGAGGTGAGCAGCAAGAAGACGAGACGAAGATTACTAGAGAAGAGATGGAAGAGGCCATAAAAAAGTTGAAGAACGGGAAAGCCCCGGGCTGCGACAAGGTCACACCGGAAATGGTCAAGGAAATGGGTGAAGAAGGAAAGAAATGGCTATTGGAAATATACAACAAAGCATGGAATGAGGAAAAAATACCGCAAGACTGGGAAATAGGACAAATAGTACCCATCCACAAAAAAGGTGACAACAAACAGTGTGATAACTACAGGGGCATAACATTATTAAGTATCCCACTCATAGTATACGAGCGGATAATAGAAACGAAACTGAGAAGCATAACAGAACAGACACTGGATGAGGTGCAGAGTGGTTTCCGCATAGGAAGAGGTACACAAGACCACATATTTACAATCAAAGATATAATAGCCAAAAGACGACAATACAACAAGAAGACATTCCTAGCATTTCTAGATCTAAAAAAGGCTTTCGACAAAGTTTCAAGAAGAAAAGAATGGGAAAGCTTAAAGAACAGGGGGGTAAATCGAAAGCTGAGAAGAGTGATTAAAAGCTTGTATAACAACACTAGAAATAACGTCATAAGCAACAACAACAGCTCCAAGGAATTCATAACGAGGAAAGGACTGAGACAGGGAGGGGTGATGAGCCCAATTCTATTTAATCTCTTTATGGATGAAATAATAAGGAAATGCCAACTAGAATCCAAGAGAATGCATATAGGATATCGAAACTTACAACCAATATATATTGTTATGATACATGATATGGGCAGAAATCATAATAAAGGAATGTTGAAAATTGAACGAATAAAGTTGGACAGTTACAGAAATTGAGTCTTAATAGATATAAAAAATTTAAGATTAATTGATGAAAAACAACTCTGGTTGCGTTATTCATTGGGATTCATAAAATACTGGTAGGCTGATTTGAATGCATTGAAATTAATAACTAAGGAAAATAAATTCAAACTAAGGTTACATCGACAATTGTGTTTGTTAAGCAAATGATGTATTGTTATTATTTAAATTAATTAAATAGTTTGCATAAATAATGGTTACTAGTAGATAAGAAAAATATGTTTATAAAACAGTTACCTAAACAGTACTCACAAAAGCAGATGTAATAAAATTTCTGGAAAATTTAATATTGAAAATAAATTGAATTTCTGCATAAATTGTTTAAATATAATATGGTATTGTGAATAGTATCACAAGAAGCAAAGATAAAACAGTTATTGTAATATTGGTTTACAAGAATTAATAATCATCGAAGGATAATGGATTTATTGTATTAAACTACAAATAAGAAGAAGTAATTTCATATTGGTTGTTTGTGGAATTGGATAGATACTTGGTGCATGGAGTTTGAGCCATCAGCGTACCTGAAATAAATGGAACAAAGTTAATATTTGAAAATTAATAGAAGGAGAGTAACTTACCAGGACCATAGTTCATGTGAAGAGCAGATCTAGGGGTTGCCAGTACCAGATAGCAGGATTGTGGACTGTAGCAGTGACCAGGACGAGGTTTTGGAAGCAAATAAGTTGTTTGGACGTGAACGAGCAAGTAGGACATTGCTAAGATTGGATTGATGGTGCAGACATACAAGAGGAGCCAATAGCTGTGATGGTTGTACCAGAAAGAGCAGTAGCAGCTAGGAGAAGTGTTCTTTTTCAGTAAATTGCAGGGCTAAACATAGGAGCTTGTTGTGACATCGGAGACTAGCAGAACAGGAATTTGGAGCCAACATCAGTTGACAGGACCAAGGAAGGGTTAGCTGTTTGGTGTTTTGGACGTTGCAATCTGTTCGAGAAAGGCTTTAGTGGTGAGTGTTGTTCGTGGTAAGGACATAAGCAATAAAAAACAGGTTTGTTAGAATAAGTTGACATCGAAGTCTTGAATAACTGTCAATTTTGAAAGCAAGTAACAAAAACTGAAGCAATAATAATCTAGTAGAGTCAATAAATAGTAAACGTCAAATGTAAAAGCACAATTGTCAGTACACCTTGGTGTAGTAAATTTGAACAGTAAAATTTGACATTTAAACATTAAATTAATTCAAAGAATTTGAGGTTATAAAGTTTCATTGCTACAGTAAATAGCATACACGATTTGATGAACCCAGCCCGAAGAGATAAGAGGTCTTGATTATAGTAAATATCATTGTGATATAAAAGAAATACATTGAAGGCATAGTTTCCATAATAGGGGCTATATAGCAATATATCAGAGTGCGCGTTTGCAGACGACGTGGTAATTATAACAGAAAGCGAAGAAAACCTACAGAGAAACCTAATCGTATGGAATAAGATACTGCTAGAAAACAAGATGGTATTAAACACGGAGAAAACAAAAATACTGGTGGTAAACAAAGAAGGACACAGCACAGAAATAAACATAAATGGCAGACACATAGAACAAACACAAAAATACAACTATCTGGGAGTGACAATAGATGAACAAGGCAAACAAGAAGTAGACATAACAGAAAGAATAGAGAAAACAAACAAACTATTCCAAGCGATGAACAAGTCCTTTATAAGCAAGAGGGAAGTGACACAAGAAACAAAATTGAGTGTATTTAAAACAGTATTCAGGCCAATATTGACATACGGATCCGAATCCTGGGTAATGTCAAAAAGGATGAAGAGAAAAGTGGAAGCAGTAGAAATGAAATTCTTGAGAAGAGTCAAAGGTGTAACACTCAGAGATAGGATAAGAAGTACACAAATCAGAGACTAGCTCGAAATAACCCTAGTGACAGTATTCATAGAAAACCGACAACTCAGCTGGTGGGGACACATCCAGAGAATGGAAGAAAGCAGAATGGTAAAACAAATATGGGAAGCTAAGACCACAGGGACACGAAGCAGAGGAAGGCCACAGGAGACGTGGGACAAGATGATAGGGAAGATACTGGAGGCAAGGGGCAAAACATGGCATGAAGCAAAGGGGATAGCTCAAGTGAGAAAAGAGTGGCGAAAATTTGTATATAGTGTACAGTAAAACTCAAGTAGTGTAAGATCAGAATTCAATTCACCCTACACCAATTGGTGACAGGGATCTTGATAATAAAAAAAAAAATAAAAAAATTGTGCATACAAAAATATAATAATATACAGGGTGTTTCAGTTAAAATAAGAAAGTTTGCTATTCTACTGTGTTAACCAAACACTCTGTATAAGTGATTTAAATTTAGAACAAGGCAGAGATGTTTACTGAAGAACTGTTATATTTAAACTATTTTTATACTTTGACAAATAAAAGATCTATAGAAGCTTAAATTTCCGATTTTCAAAACCTCATAGTGGGCAGCACAGTGAAATTCAAGCGTTCATCAAAAAAACAAAACGTAGCTAATACCAAGCTGTAATAAATGTAAAACGTTTAAACAAAATAGTGTTGGCAGTTTTTTTGTAATATTTTTCAAAAAGTTTGAAAATTCGCCATTGAGACCGTTTTTAGATTTTCGAAATTAAATTGCGTTTATGGTATAGTACCGTAAAAGGACTTAAATAAGTTGTCGTGAAACCTGATCAGATGACTCATTTTTGACTTATGAGGCGTTGAAATCAAAATTTTTTAAAGATTCATAGCGGCCGCCTTTTGAAATTAGAGTATGCGATAAAATGTGTTTGCACTCCATTTTCGGTCTTCTTTCGTATCCGCCACTCAGATTTGAAAATTCGGCTTCTAAAAAAACGCTACCAAAAAACATGTCTAACTTTCGCTTCCGGTTTTGGATTTTTTTCAAAAGCTTATTTTCTCAATGAATTTTCGATATACCAGCTTATTTAAAATTTCATCAAAATCGGTTCACTACTTTCGGCTATAGAGCCGTTACATACATCCTCACACACATCCATTCATATTGGTAGGATTTCCTGCAATTTTTAATAAGTTTTGTTAATGTCCTTATTTTGTTTTGTCTTTTTGTTGTTTTGTCAAATTGACTGCCTTTTTCATGAAACTTTTTATTTAGTTTTTTTAGGACCATGGAAAAAAAATCCACGGAAAAAAATCCACGGAAAAGATCCAGGAAAAAATACATGGAATAAAAATCCACAGGAAAAAAACCATGGAAAAAAAATCCACAGAAAAGATCCATGGAAATAAAATCCAAATTTTAAAAATTATTGTTGTTCAAAGTACTTCATTTGTTTTTGCTTTATACTGTGAATCATACTGCTTCTTCTGTTATACTAAAGGACTTGTAAACATTATAAACAATTGTTTTTGTTGTTCGTGCCACTTTGTTTAAAAGTGTTAACAAAAATTATAGCAAAAGTCACGGTAAATACAAGTTAGTTAATGATATCAATAAAGTACTATATTATATCTCGTAATAACAATGATTTTTGACAATAAGACGTAAGAAATCTTTAATGTTGTTGAAAATAATTTACCATTTGTTCTAATGTACCATCAGCTGCATAGAAAACTGGTACAGCAAAAAAATCTATTTACCCGAATATTAAAAAATCTGGTGTGATACACGCACACAACTTCCTTTTACAGTGATCTTGTAATTAGCCAAAAATTTGATTTTAAATTTTTAACCATTTGTCAAAAATTTGCAAAAATTACAAATTCTGCAAAAACGGTACAAAATAGAGCGTTCGTTGAAGAGACAAATTTTCACATATAATCTCATAAGAGCATTAATACTTTCCGAAAATTTTTTGAGTGCATTCCAACAACGTCGTATTAATTTGCCCGAGCGGGATGCGAGGGCAAATTAGGACGTTGTTGGAATGCACGAAAAATAATTTCTGGATATGAATTAATGCTCGAATGCAGATTCGGTAAGAAAATCGTAACGATACAAGCCCTCACAGTTAGGCTGATCTACCTACAAAAAATTTCCAAGAAATTTTGTTGTCTTGGTTACGGCTCGTGAACTAATTTTTCTATTGGTCATTAATGAGTGTCGTACGATTTTCTCTAGAATTTTAAGCTGAATTCAAAAATGTAATAATATACAGGGTGTTCTATTTAAAATAGGAGTTAATGAAAAACTTTAAAAAAACAAAAGAAACCCGCTTTAGAAGTATTTAACTGGAAAATCACCTATACATCAATACACATTAAAAATGTAATAAAAATGTGAAGTTTTAAAAAAATCGTTAGCCGTTTTTGAAAAAATCGAAAAGAACTGAAAAATCACAAGAGTAAACACCTACTTCTGTTTATGCGATTTCTTTCAAAAGCTTACTGTCGCATCTACATAGTACACAGAGCTTATAACAAGAGATCAATAAAAAAACCAATTAGGGTAGGCTGTGATATGTGTTATACGTTTGGCAGTACTGAAGTGTATTGTCAGTCTATGTCAAATTCGAGATTAGTAGGTTAGGTTTTGTTTGTTGTTTGACACAGGCTGACGTAAAACTAAACCTGCAAATCTCAAATTTGATATTGACTGACAATGCACTTCAGTACTGCCAAACGTATAACACATATCACAGCCTACCCTAATTGGTTTTTTTATTGATCTCTTGTTATATGAAGTTGAAACGTCATACCTCTTTTCGTTTTTGAGATATTCTGTTCACAGACAGACAGGCACACAGACAGACACACACACAGACCAATGAAAAAAAATATGTTGTTTGGGTTCAGGGGACTCTAAAACGTGAAGATCTGTTGAAAACTCAATTTCGAATTTTTGAGGTGAATCCAATACTTCTTTTATCGTAAAAGGAAGTAAAAATTAGAGTAACTGCCCGATAAATACTAATTCTAAAGGGAATAATTTATTTCAGGCGGGTCACTTTGTATGTAATTAAGTCTAATATAATTACTACTACCGCACTCTAGTACAACAAAAATAATTCTTTGCAACGTCAAAAAGTCCATTTATAATAGAAGAAGCAATTTGATTTACCAAGTGATTTACAGAGTAAAGCGAATAAAAATGAAGTGGTTTGCCAAGCAATAAATTTTAAACTTTTTGACGTTTCAATGAATTATTTTTGTGGTTTTGGTTAACTAGAGTACGGTAATAGTAATTAGATTAGTCTTAATTACATACAAAGTGACCCGCCTCAAAAAATCATTTCCTTTAAAATTAGTATTTATCGGGCAGTTAGTCTAATTCTTTAATATACATTAGAACAAATGGTAAATTATTTTCAACAACGTTTAAGATTTCTTATGTCTTATTGTAAAAAATCATTGTATTACGAGATATAATATAGTACTTTATTGATATCATTAACTAACTAGTATTTACTGTGACTTTTGCTATAATTTTTGTAACACTTTTAAACAAAGTGGCACGAACAACAAAATTTTGTAATTTATTATACAAGATGATAAAATTAAATTTTATCCACGAGTGAATCGTTTAACGTCGAGACGAAGTCGAGACGTTAATGATTCAAGAGTAGATAGAAATAACTTTATTGTCGTGTATAATACAATATTTTTTTCTATAGCAAGAACTTTAACAATTTCAAAAGAAAATAAGGACAGTCAATCACATTTCAAAATGTCAGTAGCTAGATTGGGTTGCTACGATAATACGAAGCTGTCATATTTAATTTAAACAAAAATTAGAAAATTAATAGTAGATTATATTATAAGTGAGAGAAATGCATCATTATTTGCGAGTGAGAATTTTGAATCGCGAGTGCCCCAGCACGAGCGATACAATTTCTCACGAGCTTATAATGGCATTTCGCTCACGTGTGATATACGACGTTTTATCTTACAGTAGCAATTCTTGTGCCTAAATAGTTTGCGCAGTCAGAATGTCGCGAAATAAATTTATAATTAGTCGCCTATGATTTGTGATATACGTTTGACAGTACTGAAGTGTATTGGCAGTACTGAAGTGTATTGTCAGTCTATGTCAAATTCGAGGTTCGTAGGTTAGGTTTTGTTTGTTATTTGACACAGACTGACGTAAAACTTAACCTGCAAATTACGAATTTGACATAGCTTGACAGTGCTACCAACAATGCAGTAGTATAAATAATGAAAACTCACTTGTGAATAAAACTTCATTTTAGTCACTGAAAACAGTTGTATAATGTAAGGTAATAGGCGCTACTGTAAGATAAATTACTTTATCTATCCTTGATGTTAAAGTGCTACTTCATCTACCCTTGCTGTTCAAGTAAAACTTGACCTTTTGTTTTGAGTTGATAAAAGCACACTTTAACATGTGCTATAGAAAAAAATAATTGATTATAATGTCTACAAGTCCTTTAGTATTGGGAAGTGAACTGAAGGCGGAGCTTAGTTAAATGGCCGCTCTAAGTAGGTACGATTCTTAAAGCCTATGTATTTCCCTACTTAAACGCTGATTTTGAATGTTTTTTAGTATTTGTTTAAATAATTTTAGGGGCATAATATTGGGATATTTAAAGCTTTCATGGTATGCGCTTTAATTAAAGATGTGTAAACGGGATTTTAAAGGTCTGTTTTACCATAAATAAATAATTTAATCAATAGTGCGTAAATATACCAATGCTGCATTTAACAGATTTCTAGTATTTTCTTAAATAATTTTACGAGCCTAATATTGAGAAATTGTAAGTCTTCATGATATGCATTTTAGTTAAAGATGTTTAAATGGGACTTTAATAAAGCTGTTTGGATAGAAATAAATAATTTCACCAGCCGTGAGTACATCAATGGCTATTAAGTCATGCCGCATTATTTACAAAGTTTCTATTTCTAGTAGGTCAGTATGTATTTGTTACACACAGCAACTATTGGGGAATTTTAAGTCATATGGAATTTAGTTAAAGATGTTCTAATGATACTTTAATAGTAACGTATTAGTCATCAATGGTACAAATAAATAGGTTCGTCACACGCACGGAAGTCAGTCAAACGGTTGGTTGTAAGTAAAGTGTCGTCATAAAGTGATAATGGCAGATAGATTAACTATGCTGAATATTTGCAATTATGCACAAGCAACATTTTCTTCTAGAAATTATATTGAAGGGGAACAATTAATTAATTCTGGACATCTTATTTATTGTGGGTGCAAAAGTCAAGCAAATGTTAAAACAAGTATCGTTGCTCTTTGCCTACAAACTTTGGCGTTAAAAGAAGCACCACACGAAATCAACGGATGTTTGATTTTTGAAACTGAACAATGGAAAATTGAAAATATGATGTGCTGATGTGCTCCTGTAAAGCTATAGCAAGTCGTAGATGTAAGCACATTGTAGCAACATTAATGTATCTGAACAGGTAAGACACTTTAAAAAAACAAAATTATGGTTTAATATAAAATTATTTGTGTTTTAGAAATAATATTACTGAGTCACTTCCCAGACAGATCTCAAATGTTTGTGGAATCAGACAAAAGATAAAAGTTTACTACAGTATATTCCAAAACCACTGATGGAGCATTCAAGAATTTTTCCTAAGCCGCAAAAAGAAATTTTTAATATTTCGGCAGAGGTTGGAGGGCAATTAGAAAATTTATTATTAAATATTAATATCGACACCGATCGGAAAAGTGCATTACGTTTACACTCAACAAAACCGTTTCGATTTATTTTGTACAGGAGAAAATCTAGCTCCCTCACGTTCACGATGCATTTTTACGTTAAAGATATCCTGTTATTAAAAATATAAACAATAAATTAATAAATATAAAATTTACCTTACACCTTAGGGTAAAAGGTTTATTTGATTATATATATATATATATATATATAATAAATATAAACAAGACACTGGACTTCAGCAAGAAAAAACCTAGTAAAAACAAGAACAAGCAAGATAAATGAAGGCATGTACCAACGTATTACATTATAGCTGCGCTAGAAAATAAACTGGTTTAAAATTTCGACCTCATTGACACAGTTCAAAATTCTACCGCATGGTGGCGTAGCGCTTGGATTCAGTTGCCAATAACTACAGTGACTATTATAATCACAGTGTGGCCATACCATAGTTATGTTTTCTATTGGTTGAAGACAAAAGTTGTTAAGTCATTTTGCTGTTTTAGATGCTTGGTTGCATTTCACGCCTTTGGGGCGGTTTGTTGCTATGTCAAGACCATTTTCAATCTTTGCGCACAAGTATAATCTCATCTTCCGCACATTTGATTCAGGTCATTTTGGTATTTTAAATAGCCACCTAGGCTTTAGGGCAGCGTGCCCGTATGCTAAACCCTTTTAGTTCTTTATTTGGCTCCATCGCCTAATTCCAGAATCATGAATTTGAACATATTTGGCCCAAACGCAGCATTTCTCGTCGGTTGGAGCTCCCCTCTGAGGGCGCTGTGGCAGCCGAGCGTATCGCCCGCAAGAATTCCGAATCTTCTAGAAAGCACGCCGTTGAGACGTGATGCCATTGGTGCCGGCATTAATTTGTTTCATTTTATCGCCCCGCGATTGGCTGCCGAGGTTTAGTCACGTGGGGACGCGACCAAGGTGACCTTTGCCAGCGCTTCCTTCTGGGCATTCAGCCGAGAGCCGTCGAACGAACAAGTGGTCGGAGTGTGTGTGAGTTCGTGCGGCGCTTCCGCCCTTGGCGGGGGCGTCAGCCTTTTTCCCGTCGAGTGCTGCTTCAGCAATTATGTGATAAACTGTTTCGCCTTAAGTGGCAGTCGACCGCAGCCCGTTGCAGAGAACGCTCGTGTGGTGGTTGTGAGTGTGAGTTTTTCGAATTGTCTTCGGCGTAGCGTGGGTGTTTTTGAGCCCAGTTCCTGCTTCCGTAAGTAAGGGGTCGTGCCCCCTTCATCTCGACCTACGAGGATCTGTCCCGCAGAACGAAAGTGGCCCCCTTTTTCGTCATCCCGTCGTACGCGTCCTGACGCGTCTCACGTCGCCATTATGGCGGATGTGCACTCATCCCTATAGCCGTCGAACATCGAAGGTACCTGCCACCTAAGACTGCAGCCTGTCGCAACTCAACTGTACCAGGCTCCCCTACCGCCTACATATTAAGGTATGTGTCTTTGAACTGATTACCGCTGTGAACGCAAGCGAGCCGTCACATCTCTGGTGCCTACCGGCACTGTCGTCATATTTGTCCATGTCGCGAGTGCTAATTTGATCATTGCTGTTCGCTGCCTAAGGCGTCGCGCCAGCATATTTGTGCATTCATTCAGAATTGCAGACTGACCATGTTGCGAGCGCAAATTTGTTCATTACTGTTCAACATCTGTCGCTAGGTTTAAAGCGCGCGCCAGCTGGTGTCCTTAGTTATAATCTAGTTATAGATATAGGGCGACGCACTCTGCTGCCCCATTGTATCTCGATAGTCAATACATGATTTGTTAGCTAAGGGAACTATTGTTTTGTTTCGACTTGTGCATGATCTGTTTCAGATAAACGCCCTCTTCATTGTACTGATTATTGTGCGACGGAACGAGGGAGCTTTGAGCGTACAGGTGGGTAAGACAGCTGCGTAGTCGCGGTCGGATTGACACCTAATTACAATCCTTGCATAAGGCAATCCCGAAATTGTTATTTGACCTTGCAATTTTTGAGTAATCCTATCGGCGGAGTATTTTGCATGCTTCGCCCCCGTCTAACCGTCCAGGCCCGGTTAGCCGGGTTAAGACAGGCTTGGTGGCGCCCTCATGATTTCGACATACCCTATATATATATTATGCCGCAACACGCTTGCCCAGAACGTATCGTGTGACTCACGCCCGACTCCCTGAGCGTTCCAGCCGTGGCCTATTAGCCTATTTCGAACCGATTTCAGGGCAAGTGTGCCAGTTTTTCAGGACTGATTCCGTGGTGCGATGCTCACTTTGGGTGGGTGTCGTAAAGTTCTTTTAATACCGTAACAAAGTATTCCAAGTTATTGCCATTTTTAACAGTGTACAGACTCGCGTGTTTTGCCTCCATTGTCTGAACATAATTTGCAGAACCTCCAACAAACTGAGAATCACATTATCACGCGCATGTGCCTAAGCACCAGTGGGCTAGATTAGAGTTTAGTCCATGTATATATTTAATATCATTTAGATGTTAATAAATCACATTAAATTACCGAGAAGATTTCCATACAAATAATGTCATATCATTTGCATTTTGGATTTGAACTTTCCAATTTTCATTAATTGTAATAAATTGATGAAAACACCTTATGACTCATATTTCTTCAACATTTAAACCCCGTTGTGGTATTTTATTATATTTGAGAAATCGGTTATTTTGAATAACATTCTTTCACTTCATCAAATGAATTATCAAATTTTATTTTGACTAGTAATTTTTTGTTACCAAAAGTCGCTTACACCGTTAAAAAAATTCAATTTTTTTATTACATCACCATGGTTTTCCACAAAATCTTATTTTGACATTGGATTAAAAAGTACCAGCCAACAATTGTATGGCCACACTGTGTTTATATAGTCACTGTAGTATAACAGAAGACGCAGTAAAAGCAAAAATAAATTAAGTACTTTGAACAACACTAATTTTTAAAATTTGGATTTTATTTCCATGGATTCTTTTCCTGTGGATTTTTATACCATGGATTCTTTTTCCTGGATTTTTTTCCTTGGATGTTTTCCCTACAATCTACAAGGTTGCCTGGATCCCGAGTAGCGGCCGTACCACCACAGGCACGCGACTCGCCTGACGTTTTGTAGCACATTGTATGAACACACATTTTGTTTCATTTACAATAAACAAATATACGGTACCCCCCACCCACACGTTTTTGTATAAATTTTGTAATGCATTTGGGTATTAGCTATATTTTATTTTTTTGCTTAGCACCAGAATTTCACTCTGGCGCTGTCTATGGGGGTGTTAAAATCGAATGTTGGTGCCTTTATAGGCCCTTTATGGGTGAAAATATTAAAGAAATCTAAATACATACAATACCTAATTTTATATCACTTATACTTTTACGATTTGGAAACTTCGATTAAAGTAAATAATTGCAAAAATTTTGTTAAATTCATAAAATATGCATACCTTTGAAGAAAGTCAAATAAAATATGACAGTTGTCAAAAGTTTTTGTGGTTAATATCACAAAGATATAATATTTGTTAATAGTTAGCGACTGCGACCACCTCTATGCCCTCCCACACGCCCGTAGTGCCCGTTTGTAAATTTTGAAAGTGATCTGTGCTGCGGTGTGAATTTGTATACCAAACATACACACATAACTTTGAATTTTATATACATGGTGTTAATTAAGTACGTAGACAAACTTTAAGGGGCGATTCCTTGATCTATTCTAAGATAAAAAGTTTATATAAACATAGGACCTAAACGGCTTCGTTTTCAAGATACAGGGTGTTGAAGTTTAAACAATAAAATCTTTTTTTTTTCAAAAATCTGGAAAACACCTAGAGGTGTTCTAATGAAACTTGGTATATGATAGTATTTAATAAAGCGGCATTGTTTGGTCAAAATAAATTAAATTTATTTCCACCAGTGGCGTGCATGGGGGCCACCTCCGTTACCTTATTTTAGAAAAATTTGATACGCCACTGTTTTTTAATCAATATGACAAGTTTTTTAGCTTCATCCATTGAAACTATACAAAAGATGTATCTTTTATTTTTTTGATAGAATACACCTTTTTCCAGAAAAACTGAAAAATAAGTAACAACAATTTCGTTCATTGAACTTTAATGAGATCTAAACGGCTTCGTTCTCAAAATATAGCTTAAAGAAGTTTTTAAAAAATATTATTTTATAACAAACAATCTTACAATAGCTACAAAACTTTTTGCTAAAAAACAGTGGTGTACCAGATTTTTCTAAAATAAGGTAACTGAGGTGGTCTCCATGCACGCCACTGGTGAAAATAAATTAAATTTATTTTGACCGAATAATGCCACTTTATCAAATACTAACCTACACCAAGTTTCATTAGAATACCTCCAGCCGTTTTCGAAATTTTGTGTGGGCGTTGTGTCCAGTGGCCGAAGTGTCCAATGTGGCCGTTGTGTCCAGCTAACCCTGTGGCCGATACGTTCAAGGTGGCCGTTGTGTCCACATATCGGTTTTGGCCGTTGTGTCCAGTGTGGCCAATATGACCATGCAAAATTACGTGTGGCCGTTGTGGCTAGACCCCTTTTTTGCTGCGCAAGAGAATGTTGCTGTAGCCAACTGTTAGGTTGAGGCAAAAAAGTAATTCAAATGCATCAAAAAATGCTCATTTTGTTCACGAAATAGACAATATTTTTTCTACTACTGTCAAACAAGATGCGTAAAATGCTGTTTTTTTCACGTCGCTAATGTTAATGTAAGATATGTAACCTATTATTTCCAGGTTAGAAAGATGTAAACTGTGCGTATCAATAAAGTTGTGTAAATGTCACCTTTTTTACGATTGTAGAAGAAAAGAAAACAGTTTAGTTACACATATAAGTTCTAATTCTGTAGTGTTACACACAAGATATTGCTTAGGAAATAATCTTATTGTTTGTGAATGCAGTCCGATACAGCAAAGCATTTGACATATGTAATATATCAAGTAATAAATTTTAAATATAACAATGTATTTATATGACGTCTCAATGCACACAGAGCATCCCAGATGATTTTCTAGATACGACCCTGCTGTAATAAATTGGCTTAGAAACCTTGATATTGAACTGTAACATATTGTTGACTATTGTATGTTTTTATACAAGCACCCTTATTGTAACATTCTATGTTGATCTGCCTATCTTTAGCAGTGTTAGGTCTTACATAAAAGAAAAATAAATCAAATGGTACTGTTGCTAATAATGGTATAGAAATATCCAAATGTTTTAACTCAGTTTACACTCCCAACTGTAACCTGTAAATATCTATAGCGTAAAACAAATAATATTTCTTTAGAAACTTGCGTATAATAATAATGTTTATTTCTAGTTAACAACATACATGTAAATGTAATACACAATCTTTTTTTACATTTTAAATTAGCTAGAAAAACGATGGTGGTCAGCTGGTTCTTTAAAATAAAGAACCCCTGTTATTCTTCACCACCGTGAATAACAAATTAAAGCTAGTCATAGGTATACAATCAGCCAAACGCCACTAAAACAGCAAAGAAAACACCTAACGAATTGCACAAAAGACAGTAATTAATAAGTGTAGAGGTAACCAATAGAAGTTAGTAACCACTGAAGAGCGACTCAGTATTATTAGTTAGCCACTCAAACACATTGTTCTTGAAAGAAGAAATTGACAGTTCTTTAAACGCTGAAGTAATCGAGTTGTACAACTTAAAAACATTGTATGAAAACGAGCGCTTACATAATTGAGTGCGGTGAACTGGAGGAGTTATTAAGCCTCTATGCCTTAACTGAAGATTGTGAACATCAGTGCGATCATGTTACAAAGATAAGATGGTGAATTAAATTTGATTATTTTATGATAAAACGGTAGAGCATGCAGAACAAATTGGTTAGTCATATTAAGCCATTTGGTTTCTTTTATTTTATGCGTAATGGGCTCACGTCTTTTTAATCCATAAATAAACTGCAAGCAAGAATTTTTAACATTTTGGATTTTTTCACTGTAACTTGGTCAAGACACGGTTTGTAAATAACATCCCCATAGTTAAATTGTGACAGTACCAGACTGTCACATAGCATTATCTTGACTTTTCTAGTAAGTGCATGCCCATTACTGTACAACAACTTTAAATTAGCATAAGCTCTACGCGTACAGCCATTGATATGCTCCCGAAACCTAAATTTATAATCAACATTTAATCCCAAATTTCTAATTACATCTGCGCAAGGCAGTAGATTATTATTAATTAGTATTTGAATATCAGGTAAATAAACTTCCCTTTTAGTATATCCTCCAAAAAGCATAACTGTAGACTTTTTTGGGTTAATTTTTGAGAGTGTAGGCAAGAGTTTCTAACAAGGGCATCGAGGTTCTTAATAAGTTTACAAGTTAAATTAATCTCGGAAGGTTTAAACGACAAATAAATATGAGTATCATCAGCATACTGATGGTGCATGCAGTGTTTCAATACTTGACACAAGCCAAACGAATAAATTGTGTAGAGTAAGGGACCGAGAATTGATCCCTGAGGAACTCCGTGTTTGATATTAAGAAAGTTGGATGTTCTGCTCCCCAATACCACACACTGTTTTCTATCTCTCAAATAATTCCTAAATAAAGATATAGCCAACTCGTCGAATCCAAAATGTTGTAATATTGCAAACAGAACCTCATGATTTATAGTATCGAATGCCTTGGATAAATGTAGTAGAACCAGTACAGTAAGGTCACCATTATCTACTGCCCGCAAAATATCATCTGTTATTTTTACTAGGGCTGTAGTGCAACTATAATTTGGTCGAAAACCAGACTGATACATGGAAAGTAAGTCATTGAGTTGTAGATGATGTTTAACCTGCTTCTCCATGATTTTTTCCAAAACTTTCGACAGCGTACAAAGAATACTTCTCGGTCTTAAGTCTTTTAATTCTGAAGGAGAGTTGGAATAGGCTGAATAAGAGCTACTTTCCATTCGTTTGGAAATACACCTTCTACCAGACAACAATTAATAATGTGAGTACTAATATAAGAAATCAAATAAGGGCAACAAAGATCCAACATCAGTATGCCAATATCATCGAATTCAACTGCTTTAGATTTTAATGCCTTTAACCTTTCAGCTACAACTAACTCGGATACAGATGTGAAACTAAATTTTGTATTAATATTTAGATGTAGATTATCATAAATAGTACAGTAAAACTAGGGTTTAACCCAAACATAAAAAAAAAGTTCTACCTAACGTCAAACTGTTTAGTACTCTCTTCTTAGTAAGTGGTAAAAAGTTGCACGACCTTGCGCGTTGGGTTTAGGTGGGAGTGGGGTGGAAAGGTGGTAAAATGGTAAGTTTCAACAGTTTTTCGCAAATATCTCGTTAACTATGAGGTTTAGCGCAAACTTTATTTTATATAAAATTAATTTACATTTAATTTACAATAAAAATGGTTTTATGCATTTTTCCGCTCCAGTAAAGGATTACGGAGATACGGAGGGGGCAAAAATGTAACTTTTTCTTGTTTAGCCAAAAAAAGCGTGAACCCCTATGAACTCGTAATATTCGCCCCAAGTGTATTATATAAAGGGTTCAGGGAAGTGGGGAGGCCAAATGGTTGTGGTGAAGAACCCAGCACAAAAGACGAACAACATTTTCGCAGATCATCCACTACTACACATATTGAAGTCAAAGTGGAAGTTGCAATTAATGTCTTAATCTTGGACAAGCAGAATTTCTAACTAATAGTTAGAACAAGATGCAACTGATTGCTATCATCACGGTACACTTACAGCAAGCTGGCTTCAAAGTGATTCAGGCTGAAGGTGATGCTGACACCAAGATGGTTTTTACTGCAATTGACGAATCAAAAACGGAAAAAGAGGCTGTCGTGATTGGCAATGACACCGATTTATTGGTCTTGTTGGTTGTTTATGCTCCAGCCAACAAACAGTTAAAGATGACTATACCGAAGAAAGGTAAACGAGAAAAAAAAAATTTACTGCATTGGAAACATTCGGCGTGGTATCGGGGAAAATGTATCTATAAATTGAAGAATGAGCACATCCTTCATTTCCCCGATACCACGCCGAATGTCTCCAATGCAGTAAATTTTTTCTTCTTGGTTATCTTTCTTCGGTACAGCCAGCTTCAACTGTTGGTTGGCTGGAGCATAAACAACCAACAAGACCAATAAATCGGTGTAATTGCCAATCACGACAGCCTCTTTTTCCGTTTTTGATTCGTCAGTTGCAGTAAAAACGATCTTGGTGTCAGCATCACCTTCAGCCTGAATCACTTTGTAGCCAGCTTGCTGTAACTGTACCGTGATGAGAGCAATCAGTTGCATCCTGTTCTTACTATTAGTTAGAAATTCTGCTTGTCCAAGAGTGACATTAATTGCATCTTCCACTTTTACTTCAACATGTGTAGTAATGGATGATCTGCTCAAATGTTGTTCGTCTTTTGTGCTGGGTTCTTCACCACAACCATCTGGCCTCCCCACTTCCTTGAACCCTTTATATAATACACTTGGAGCGAATATTACGAGTTCATAGGCATTCATCCTTTTTTTGGCCAAACAGAAAAAGTTACATTTTTACCTCCTCCTTATCTCCGCAATCCTTGACTGGAGCGCAAAAATCCGTAAGACCATTTTTATTGTAAATTAAATGTAGATAAATTTTGTATAAAATAAAGTTTGCGGTAAACCTCATGGTTAACGAGATATTTGCGAAAAACTGTTGAAACTTACCATTTTACCACCTTTCCACCCCCCCCCCTCCCGCCTAAACCCGACGCGCAAAGGCGTGCAACTTTTTACCACTTAGTAAGAGGAGAGTACTGAACAGTTTGCAGCAGGGTAGAACTTTTCTTTTTGGGTGTTTGGGTTTTGACAATTGTTTAGCTATTTTTACTGTACTAAAAGCTTAGATACTTGGTGACTAGGATCAACAATACTGCATAGAATCTTCAAAAAATTTATTGATGCTGTCAACATCACTTAAGTGGGGGAAATTGTAGTTTTTTACCTTTAGTGTAGATTTCACATATTTTAAGGTTATGCCAAAAAGAACTCGCTTCTCTTGCTTTATAGAAACTGTGACCAGATTGCGCAGCGTTTTGTAGTAATTCCAATGTTCTGGCTTGGATTTTTTGAAGCCGGTGAAAGAGCGATCTTGCAATTTCATCATCAACTTTGTATTATCAGTAAACCACGGAGGTGTGCGTTTACGAAATGTGCGAGTTTTAGATGGAGCAGAAATATTGAAGATACTATGAATATTTTGATTAAGGTAATGAAGCTTATCATTGATGTCAGGTATGGTAAAAATTCTTAGCCACTGAACCAACCTTACACATTGTTGTAAGCCTTCACTATCTATATTGTAAAAATCTCTAAAAGTGTAGCTGGCAGGCTCAGTTTTTGGGATGTTGACTGAGAATGTACAATGGATAAGCTCATGGTCACTGTAAGTATGTAAATTTTTTGTGCCCGAGTTAACTATTATATTTGCGTTAGTTACAAGAATGTGATCAATTAGTGATGTCGTTTTTTCAGTAATTTTAGAGGGCATTTTAATAATCTGACTAAGCCAAACGCATCTAACATAGATCGATACTGCTTTGTTTCCACAGAATCAAATTTTAATAGGTCAATATTAACATCACCTACACAAACAATGTAATCGTAAATAGGCAATATATGGCAAAAAGTCTCAAATCCACCGATGAAATTCTTATAGTTAGCTCTGTGTGGTAGATAAATTACACCAAATGCAGGTTTTTGTTTACTTAATAAAATTTGTACCCAGTACTGCTCGTACGTGGGATCATCTGATACTGCAATAGGTTGAAAATTGAGATTTGATTTTACGTAAATCGCAACACCGCCTCCGCGATATGGACGATCTTTACCCAACAGAATATATTCCTCAATATTCTGTTGCGTAAAGATCGTCCATGGATACCATATCATTAGTAATAATAGACGTTAACCATGTTTCTGTTACTGCAACAATTAGATAATTATTATCAATAACATGCCTTCTAAGTTCATGAAAAATATTTGAAAGTGATTGTGCGTTTATATGTGCAACAGTTAGGTGATTCATACCGATTTATATAAGTAATTTCTTAATATTTAGAAATGAAACAAAAAGCTTAAAAAGTAAAAAGGATTTAATGATAAAAAATGATAAAAAAGGCAATGTATTGCTATAAGCAGTTGTTCAGGGTGGAGTATGTAGTGGACTGTTTGAATTTAATTTGGACAGTTGCAGGAATATCTTAGGGGTGCAGGAATTAAAAAGGGGTGCAAACCAACGGTCTCGTGCGGTCTCACACGAGATGATGTAACAAAAAAGACCTGGGGCCGTTGGTCAGCGTGAACACAGTGAAACAATAATTCAAACTGTATTATTTTAATGACTAGTTCTTTCCTATTTATACATATAAAAATACTGACTTAGCTTACAAAGTTTAATATTTGCCCTAGTTTCAGCTCGCATATGCACTTGCGTATTCAATTTCATAACAAACAAACAGCCAGTTTGCAGGATTGCAGTTTGTTGAACGGGGTCATTCGACCAGTGCTGATAATAAACGCTGATACTTTGTTTGTAATTTCCGCATGCAACAGTTTGCTTACGAAATGTATGCATATTTAATTTTTAAAGTTAAAATTATGTTTTGGTTCCTAAACATTCTGCCGAGCGACAAAGGGCCGGGATGGTGTGGCTGAGGCTGTCTCTCCATCTTCTTCGTCAGGTGGCAGTGATTGTAACCTGAAGCTCTTTGATGGGTCTGAATTTGGGCGTGGCTGCGGTTTCCTGTTCTTTCTCCAGTACTTCCATAATGTCCAGATGATACAAACTGATACCAAGATACCGATTGTAGTACCAGTGTTCACCATGATGGTATGTTGATGGTGCCACAATGGATATTCCTGATGTAGCTGCAACTCGTCTTCTTCTTCTCGTAGGCGTTGAAAATGATCGGACGGTAGCAACACAGGTTCCTCCATTTGCAGTTGAGGGTGGGTGCTCGTATTCTGCAAAGTAGTGTTAATAATTACTTGCATTGGTTTGTTGAACCCAGCTACGACAGGAATAGTAGTGAATAGCTGAGTATGCAAGGTAGTCCGTTTGGTGTATATAGTACAATCTGGGGATATCTGGATTATGCCAACATCTTGAATCTTCACATCTTCTCGATTCCCGCTGCATTGTACTGCTGCTGTTGTGGGTTGATTGGGAATAAACAACCATGTATTCGCTGCGTACAGTTTCTTCCATACCAGTGTCTTAACTGTAAACTGATGGACCAAACATTTGATCTTGTTTAATCGTTGATAGATTTCGTCAATGATGCAATTAGGATTGTCTTCAATACTTCGAACGGCGGATGGCCTACATAGGTAAAGATGTTTTCCTATTGGCTCGATCTCCTTTAACTTGTCCTCTTGGATTTCAAAATAGGTTTGTTCGTTGTAGTTGATAGCTAAGAACTCCATTGGCAAGTTCAGTGATGCGTAGGTTCCATTTCTTTTCTTTACTGGAATAGGAGTTGGTTTTATCAAGTTGTACTCCCGCTTCTCAGTTATGTGAAAATAACTGAAGATCTCGATTGATGCATTGTTGAAGCTAACTTCCATCTTGTGCGTTGGCGTAGTAAGAATCTCTAGGTTTGCTGGAAGATTGACCATTGCATTAGTCATTATTCTGTCAAATTGTGACGATGGAATAAATTGCATGATGTCTGCCCTTTTAAATTTTACATTTAGAAGTTGTTTGTACTTCTCACCCATCTCTTGTAAATAGTTGGTAGCCATCTGATATGATGTCAACACATGTAGGTTTAGCTTGTTGTCGTCCGTCTTCTTGTACCAAGGTTCCATCTCATTGATTGCTAGCAACCCTTCATTGAGTTTTCTTCGAAAATTATCCAACTTCTGGGATATTCTGGCTTCAGTCTCATTTAGAGTTTCTGCAGTTGACAACATGATCTTCGTCTGACGATTAGATGAATGTATTAATTTTAGTTGATTTTTCTCCAATGATTCGATGTCATGGTAGACTTCATCGTTGACTCCAAACACTGAGGTTAGTAGCTGCCCTAATAATCCTCGCTTGGTTCTGACATCTTGACTATAAATGCTTCTCATATTCCAGATGATCTGTCGTTGCTGCTCTCTCAGGTGATGATTTAATTCCTTGCAATGGGATTCTGCAGATAATACCAGTGCCTTGTCGCATAAGGTATTCATTTGTTGGATTGTCTTGTTTATATTTTCTTCATCTACTTGGATGCTGGAGATGTTCACTGCTACTTCGATCCTGAAGTTTCCCCTCGTGGCCCCATGGCCAAGTTCTTCAATGAATAGGCCAGGTGACGGATACTTTACTGTATACGACCCCTTGGTTGCCGAAATTATGGTGCATAACGTAAGTAAGGGTGTTATAGTTTTTGTTACTGTTGACACTCCACTACTCCTGCTTTGCTTTCTACTTCCTTCCTCTGCCTCCTGTCTTGGTAACGGAACGAGCTTGGTAATAGGACGCTTGAGAATTGTGTCTCCCTTTGTCTTAACGGTTGCAACTCTGACAATGCCATCTGTACCTGGATGCACTTCTGTCACTCTTGCTAAAGGCCATCGATTGGGAGGACTGTTTTCATCCTTTTGTAACACTAGATCCCCTACTTGCAAATTCTCTTCCTTCGAAGTCCATTTCGTTCTGCGTTGTAACCCAGATAGGTATTCCTTAGACCATATTGTCCAAAAGTCGTTTTTCAACTTTTGAAGTAGTTTCCATCTTGTCAGTGTTTCTGAATGTACTTCTAATGGTGGTTCATTTGGTGTTATAAGTTCCCTTCCAATTAGAAAATGGCCAGGGGTCAACGCTACCACATCGTTAGGATCTGTGGTTAATGGACAAAGTGGTCTCGAATTGAGACATGCCTCTATTTGGTACAGGAGGGTCGATAGTTCTTCAAACGTGAGGGTACTGTTCCCTACAATCCTTTTCATGTGATACTTTGTTGACTTTACCGCTGCTTCCCACATTCCTCCAAAGTGGGAAGCTGCCGGTGGAATAAAGTGCCACTGGATTCCTTCTTGAGTAAGTTTTTCTTGAACGCTAGAGTCTCCTAGAGTTTTCTTGAAGTCCTTCTGCAGAACTCTATTTGCTCCTACAAATGTGGTTACGTTATCGCTATAGATATGAAGGCATGTTCCTCTTCTGGATGTAAATCTTCTGAAGGCTGCCAAAAAGGCGTTTGTTGTTAGATCACTGACAGCCTCCAAATGAACTGCTTTGGTAGCCAAACATACGAAGATGACAATATATCCTTTGTATGACTTATTCCCTCTTTCTTTTGCGGTTCTGATCTGTATCGGCCCTGCATAATCCAGTCCAGTGTGAGAAAATGGCAGGGACGGCGTTACTCTAGGCTCAGGTAAATTGCCCATGAGTTGCTGCAACGGTTGTCTTCTGAATGCAAAACATTTCATACAGGTGTGAATTTCTTTGCGTATTATTTTCTTCACATTGATGATCCAGAATTTTCTACGTATGTATGCTGCTGTAGCTTGACTTCCGCCATGTAGTAGTTTCTGATGGACGTCTCTCACTATTAGGTGGGCTAGATGACTATTATGGGGAATGAGAATAGGATGTTTCTCATTATATGGCAACATTGAATTTTGAAGTCGTCCTCCCACTCTAAGAGTTCCTTCATCATCGATGAATGGTCGTAATGGTGCCAAGGAACTTTTTGTGTGAACAGAGACGTTTTTCTTCAAGGTTTGAATCTCTGTTGCCCAGCTGCGTGCTTGCACTATACGGATGATTTGAATGAGGCAATTGTTGAGTTCTGCTGCCATAAGGTATTCGGTCGGAAACGGTTGTCTTCTGCATTTTTGAACAAACCTGTTACAGTATTCAGTGACCCGCAGTAACTTCTGCAGTGACGAATATTTGGATAAGATGTCCAATTCTTCTTTTGATGCGATAAACGCTTGGATTTGGTGAATTTTTGCCTCTTCTGTAGCTGTTATGGGAATGGTTTCCGTAAGTGGCAAAGGATTAGTTCGTAACCATTGCGGGCCGTTCCACCACAATAGATGATGCTGTAGTTTGACAGGAGTGAGCCCTCGGGATACAGCGTCTGCTGGATTGTCCTCTGAGCGCACATGATGCCAATTTCCGCTGGGGGTTACTTCCAATATTTCTGTTACCCTGTTTGCAACAAATGTTTTCTATTTCTCCGGACCTGCTCTTATCCAGGATAAGGTTATTATGGAATCTGACCACGCGAAGATGGAGATGCTGGGGATGTCCAGTGCACTAATAGCTTCCTTCAACATTTTTGCTGCTAACGATGCTGCACATAACTCCAGCCTTGGCAACGTTTTCTTCATCTTTATAGGTGCAACCTTTGACTTGGCTGTCAATAGACTTACTTGAATGCGTCCGTCTTGAGACATTACCCTGCTGTAAATTACAGCACCGTAAGCTTTTTCCGACGCATCACAGAATGCATGCAGCTCTATTTCCCGGATGCTGCTGTGGTACCCTAACCATCTTGGAATGGATATGCCTTCAACCAATGGTAACTCTTCTTGAAACTGCTTCCACTCGTTCAATATTTCTGTGGCCACTGGTTGATCCCATGATTGCTGTTGTAACCAAAGTTGTTGAATTATTAATTTGGCTTTTATTACAATTGGCGCTAACCATCCTAATGGGTCAAACAAGCGGGATATTTTTGACAAGATTACCCTCTTTGTAGGATTTGCATCAGCTCGAAGACTGACTCGAAATTTATATTCGTCTGTCTTTGGACTCCAGTGTCCTCCCAAGGTTTTCTTTGTTTCTCCTTCGTCGATCTCGAGTAAGTTCTTGTCCTGTAAGTTATCTGGCAATTCTTCAACAAGAGCTGCGCTGTTGCTTGCCTATTTTCTGAGGGTAAACCCTCCATTTTTTAACATATTGATTAGACTTACTTGGAGATGCCTTGCTTCTTCTATGGAGTCAGTTCCCGACATTAAATCATCCACGTAGAAGTCCTTGGTTGCTACTTCTGCAGCTATTGGGTATGTTTGTCTTTTATCTTCAGCTAGCTGCAACAGGGTACGGATTGCCAGGTATGGTGCTGCTGTTGTTCCATAAGTTACAATGGTAAGTTTAAACTCTTGAATAGGCCCGTCTGGAGAAAACCGCCATACTATCCTTTGGAGGTCCTGATCTTCTTCGGCTATATTGATCTGACGATACATCTTTTCAACATCTGCTGAAAATACAAACTTGTGTTTCCTCCACCTTAGGAGAATTTGCTTCAAGTCTTGTTGCAATCTTGGTCCAGCAGTCATTAGCTGGTTTAAGCTGAGTCCAGTAGTGGTCTTTGCACTAGCTTCAAAGACTACCCTTAACTTGGTGGTTGTGCTGTCTTCCTTCACTACCGCTTGATGAGGGATGAAGTAGGATTGTCGTATATTGGCTCCTGGTTGAACTCGTTTCATATGTCCCAGTTCTAAGTATTCCTTCATGAATGTTTTGTATTCTTTACCTAGAACTTTATTTTCTTCTAATCGCTTCTCTAGTTGAAGGAACCGTGCGATTGCCTATTTTCTCGAATCCCCAAGCTTTTCTATTGATTCCTTGAACGGAATTTTCACTGTATATGTACCATCAGAATTTCTCTGGTGGTTGCAGTTGGAGAATTCTTCGCATTCCTTGTCTTCGTTGGACATCATCTTTTCTGGTACAACTTCTTCAATTTCCCAAAATTTTGTGAGTTGTTTATCTTCTGCAGCACATGCGACCATGCTAAGAATTTTCCTTTCTTCTGATGGTGCTGTTGCATTCCCCGTGATGATCCATCCAAGTTCCGTGATTTGTGTTAACAGGCCTCCGTTGAATTTTCGTACTCCTTCCACAATGATTTCCTTGTAGATTTCTGCTCCTAGGATAACGTCTATTGGTCCAGGTCTGAAATAGTGGATCAGCCAACACCATATTCTTACAGTCCTGAAGTTGATAGTTTTCGACTTGTTTTTCTGGAAGTGACTTGGTTAACTGTGGCAGTATCAGCATCTCACATGAGATACTCCAAACTCCCTGAGGATGACTGGACCTAAATTAGGGCAGTTGCCAGCAAAACGTTGCGATGCTGTGTTAAGCCATTTTGCCGTCGGCAGTAATTTGAATTACATTTCACGCCTTTAGGGCCATTTAATTATATCGAAAACCTATTTTTAACTTTTTAGTCACAAACGCAAGCTCATTCCGTGCTCATTCGTTTCCGAGTACCCTGTATGTAGACGCGCTTGGATCTTTTGGAACACCCTTTTGAACGCGTTTGACTGCGAGGCCTAGCGCTCTCTTTGTCACCGGAACGTATTTGTTTTATTGGGCGCATCGCCATTGGCTGTCGAGAGTCACGTGATAACGCCGTTTTGGCTCACGCCACTTCCGGCGTCGTAACGCTTCTTGCTTGGCAGTTCAGCTCAGGCGTTGATCAAGGAGGTCGGCAGGAAGCTCTTGTGTGCGACGCACGTGTCGTTTTGTGAGCGCGTTTTTCTTGGCGTTGTTGTTGGGGGCTACGTCCGGCCATGTCGTGAAAAGAAGTGGTTTTTTCATTCCTACAAGTTGTTGGGGACTCGCTGCAGGACGTGAATAATGCCCATACGTTTCTGTCACACCGATCCCATGTGAGTGACTACATTGAAATATTACGCCATTTTTCGGCGGAATCTTTGCCCAAGGAGATGTGCTTGCAAATGCAGGCGCTGCTAACTGCCACCCGTACTGCTCAGGAGAGTCCAGAATAAATACCAGGTACCATTTAAAGAGATTATGTAACTTAGTGACCCCTTTTACGCGAATGTGCCGTGTAGGCGATGGACTTTGGTCGCATTCATTCAGTGGTACATTCTTGGTTTGTAACTGTGCAAACATTGACTTTCGCTGCGTTGCTAATTTTAGGCGTTTCGAACGCTTTCTTGTAATATTCTATTTGGATATTGTTTTTGTGTGTAACATTTGTACGCTTTAGTTATAGTGCGATTACCTCCAGCTGGGGTTTACGTTAAGCCCTAGGTTTAGTATGGTGACCCCTTCGTTGCCTGATCCTGTATAACGTCATTCAATAGACAATTGTGCAAGCGAGGGGCTTATTACTGTGTACAACCCCTGCATGCTATACTTTTTCAGAATAAACAGCTAGTGTCACGATTAGATGTACGACGACCTCTGAGCGGTGGAGTGTTCAGGTAAGTGGAGCAGCCGCCCCCGCAGTGGCAGCACAAACCCGAACTAACAATGCAAACCTCAAATTATCGATCTTGTCATCCGAGTTCGATACTTCTCGAGTACCCTTATCAAGTAGTAACTAGCGTACTTGTTGCCTCGTCTAACCGCCCAAGCCCAGTTACCCGAGCTCATTTAAAGTCAGGTTTGGTGGCGCCCTTATAATTTTGACGTACCACCCTATATATGCCTCAACACGCTTGCCCAGAACGTATCGTGTGACTCACACCCGACTCCCTGAGCGTTCCAGCCGTGGCCTTTAGTCTGTTTTTAGCAAATCTCAGGGCAAGTGTGCCAGTTTTCCAGGACTAATTCCGTGGTGCGATGCTCACCTTGGGTGGGTGTCGTAAAGTTGTTTTAATACCGTAACAGCTGTCTTCCTACTAGGCTTGCAACAATGTTTTCTTTCTCTTTGGTTGCTGTCGCACTGGAAGTCGCCGCCGTGGTCTTGGAAAGCTGCTGCTGCTGCTTACTAAAATCTTCGTGCAGAAGCCAATGATGCTTTTTGTTACATAACTTGCATTTCCGTGGGCAAAAGTGTCTGGAGTTATATTTTCCTGTAGGCTTGAGGCAGTTAAAATAAAGTTTTTTATTTTTTATAACGTCCCAACGTTCGGATATTTTTAGATTGTTGAATTTTGGGCAGGATTTGATGCTGTGTGATTCTCCGCAGTGGAAGCACGATACGTCAGCAGTTTGGTACGTCTTCACTGCCCACCTATCCTGGTGACTTTCCCATGGTTTCCCAATTCCTTGTTTTCTGGGTTCGAGTTTGTTCCGTCTTTGCACAGCTTCCAGCGACTGAAATCTTGTTTCTAAGAAATTCAGTAGCTGCTCCAATTTTTGCACCTCTCTTGGTGCCGTTAATGACTGCTCATATAGTCTATTGGTTTCCTTGTCCAATTTTCGTGTCACTATATGGCACATGATAGGCCCCCATGTGGCCGTTTTAAATCCTAAGTTCTCAATTGCTCTTAGGCATTCTGCAGTCGTGTCATGGAGTTTCTTGATCTCCTCTGCAGATTCGTTCGACAGGGTTGCCTGGTTGAATATGTCATCCAAATACTTCGCGAGTAGCAGCCTGGTGTTGTCGTATCTGTTCCTTATAATGAACCATGCAGACTCGTAATTGGCTTCAGTTGCCTCCAGGTGTTGCACTAACTTGCTGGCTTCCCCTCGTAACTGCGACTTCAAGTACTGCATTTTTTCCGCCTTACTTAGTCGTGGGTTTTCATGAACAATTCTTCGGGAAATGTCATGAAAGCTAGGTCATGCTTCGTACGTCCCTTCAAAAACTGGAATTTTGAGAGCAGGTAACACTATATTCGCATGGCTGTTTTTCTTGACACTTTGAACCTCTTCATCCTGGATGTGCTGGTACAGGAGCACAATTATTTCGTTGACCATCTTCTTGGTCTCGTGGAACTCCTTGTCGTCGTAGCTACCGTGGGATAATATCTCCTCGTTTAGAGCTGTGATGTCATCCCAATCATCCTTGATGTTCTTAATGTTGTATTCGTAATACCTTTTACTGCATTCCTCATTCAACCTATTACAGACTTCCTGAATGTCGCTTTGGAGTGAATTTACCTTGATCTGTAGCCTTCTTATTCGGCTCTGTCCCTCCTTGTCAGCAACTGTGGTGTCGTGTCCTCTTTTGGCGCTACTGGCTGCTGTGAACTTTTACCTAGTGTGGCTAGATTTTCTTCGCACTTGTCGAGCAGGGCAACCCCTTCATTGTAAACGTCTTTGGTTTGCTGAAAAAAATTGTTTTTAAAATAAGGGTGTTCTTCCTCGACTTCCTTCGCCAGGTCTGAATGGTTGGCCTCAAATTCTTCCCAAAGTTGTTTTAGGGTGGATCTGCGAGCGGTGATATATGCTGCATTTTTTCTTGATGGGCCATCCTTCTTCACGTTGATAATCTGCCTGCGAATGGATTCTGCTAAATCTTCTTGGGTTTTGAAAATCTCCCGTCGCTGTGCCATCGTAACGGTCTTGTTCGAAGAGGGCTGGTACGTTTAAGGGATTACTGGACCAAATGCTAGGGGCAGGAACGTTGAAAAGCTCGAAATATCAGATACTATGGGCAGGAACGTTTTAATGGCTCGAAGGACCAAAATGTTCAGGATGGAGCTTGTAGTGGACTGTATGAATTTATTTTGGACAAATTACAGGATATGTCTTAGGGGTGCAGGAATTAAAAAGGGTGCAACCCAACGGTCTCGTGCGGTCTCACACGAGATGATGTAACAAAAGACCTGGGGTCCGTTTGGGCAGCGTGAACACAGTGAAACAAGAGTTTAAACTGTATTAATTTAATGACTAGTTCTTTTCTATTTATACATATAAAATACTGACTTAGCTTACAAAATTTAATATTTGCCCTAGTTCAAGCTGTTATTTCTACGTGCGTGTCTAATTTCATACTAAACAAACTTGCAGAGTGCAGAATTGCAGGCTGTTCACCGGGTCATTCGATCACTGATTACATTACTGCTGACGCTTTGTTAAGCATTTTCCGTATGCAATATGTGTTTGTGACATACACGCCTAATTAAATTAAAAGGATTAAAATTTATGTTTGGTTTCTAAACATAAACTGAGGCCATGTTTTTGCTGCCCTTCTCATTGAGTCAGTTGAAAAATAGAGCCCAAAAACGTGCCCTCTTCATCTTGTAAAATATGTACTTGACACTCTAAAATAACAAAATACGGTTAAGTATATGTATAATTATTATAAATTAATAAATTTGTTACAACGGTAAAAAATTTCACATATTCTGTAATTACTGTTTAATATACTTACTGTAATTTTCTTCCAAATCTTTAGCCACAGTACATAAATCATTGCTAGATTGTTTCATGTTATAAGCAATATTACTTAAATCCTTCAAGGTTGTCATTTGTCAGTAGAACCAAAGAGTTTTTTTTGTATAATTTTTTTGTTGCCGCGTACATCCAATAAATCTTTAACTCGAGCATTTTCTTCCAAATTCAACGTTCTATTTGCAGTTAAATGGCTATAAACCACCTAGAATATTATATAAGTTAGAAATGTTCTTACAAGTTTCTCATCTAATTTTTGGACACGTTTTATCCGGGTATGAGAAAGCGCATGTTCTTTGAAAGATCCGGTTATATTTTTTATTAAACAGTAATAAAACGAAAAGTGTATTCTATACCTGGGACATGTCATGGTTACAATGATTTTCGACGAATTCTTTTACCTCAAGGACCCCTTCTTTATTAGCGTGAATTTTAATTACTGCAGAACAATTCATTTTATGTTCGAAAAAAAACATGGCATCGGGCATCGGCATCGGGTATTAAAAAGGAATAAATATACCCACCGACATTTTCTTAATCCTTTCCCTCTAACTCTTAATTTACCATCATGAATGTAAGTAAATTGTACTTCATAGTACTTCAACTTCTTATCTAGTTCGCGTTATAAAACTTTTCTAACTGTTCTAATAGATCGGCTGCTTCTAATAACATACTTTTGTTTGTTTTCTTTTTCATATCGTTTTAAGTTACTTTGAAGTTCATCAAATGAACTGAATACTTGACCAAATCGCATAATTAAATCCCTTAAAACTTGACTAACACATGCGAAAAAACATAAGCACTTCTCGCTTACCTCCAAATCCGTATTCAAACCTAACCTCAATCTCTGCCTCAGTATACTCAACGTGCACGTTTGAATATGTTGGTGCCGCTAACTTGGTACACATAAATTTTTTACGTCATAAACTGTAATGACGATTTCACGTGTACCTTAAAGTTATTTTCTGTACACGTTAACGTGCACCTAGATACAGCGTTTTGTTAATCGCTCAGTGGCTGAAACAATGCGAATAAATTTACTTACAATGCGATCTGAGCATATTGCAAAGTCCATAACGAGTTGTGGGTTTAAATTTCGGTCATTGCTCGAATTTTCCAATTGAGTACAGCATATACATAAACTAGGAAATCTCCCATCGCAAAAATATACTTATTTAAATAGTCTTAGCTCACACTGACAGCTAACTAAGAAGATTAACAAAGGCAGTCGGACGTTGTGACACAAAATTGAGCAGAGCTGTATTTTCGATAAACATATATTCCTTTAGCAAAATGACGGTTAAGTGCAATGTCTTAATATTGTTGACATAATATTCTATGTTGAGTTACTCAGAAATAGCGGCGGATGGGACAACCGAGAAACCAGGAAATTTCCAGATGGGCACGGGCCCAGCGGTCCGCTTTCTGTAAGAAAAAGCAATTGCCAAGGCGGCATTATTCTGGGCTAGTTTATAGTTTTATTAGGATACTTTCATAAAGACAAGTGGGCGTTGTGACACTAAATAATTTAAAAAATCGAAAGAAACTGTGGGTAAAAATATCTTCACGTTTCTAAAAATACTAAATTCAATTTTTAAATTATAAAAATATTATCCTTAGTGAGATTCGAACAAGCCCGAACATTGGATTACTTTGTTCACCGGTGAACCGCCGCTGCGCTGACTGCGCCACACCCGCGCTGGCAATTCTTGCGATCCAGGTCGATTTAACGTAAGGCACTTACTCGTTATTTTTGTCTCGTAGAACAGTTATTTTGTATTTGTTGATTCCCATTTTTGGCAAGGATAAAGCCAGCACTATGTACAAATTAGTACTGTTATGTATTCCTCAGTTCAAGCAAAAATAAACAAAATTTAATTTTTTTAAGGTGCTCACCCTGTATATATTTGTATGAAATTGTACCGTTTTCATGCGAAATAGATATATAAAATGCAAATTATCCGAAAAATAGTTTTTGAGCTATACTGCCAACAGACAGACAGACAGACAGGCAGACAGACAGACAGACAGACAGACAGCCAGACAGACAGACAGAATTGAGAAAACCTGAAGATCTGGAGAAATCTCGGAAGGTGATTTTTTCGCGATTACAATACTTGCTTCGTCTTTCAGACGAGGGAAATAAAAGGTACACGTCGAAAAGACGCTATTAAACCAATCCCTGAGAAAGACAGAGGACATCAAGGGCACATAAATAAAATTCTAATGCATAAGTAAATCTAAAGACAGAGGCTTACCTCATAAGAGAATAAGCTTTCGCCCGTAACTAAGAGTAGTAAATCGGAAGGCTCAAAATCGAAATATGAATATAACCTAGGGCTTATGTGCTGCTCTCACTGCCAATAAATCGTGACATGTGCTGCGTATCAGGTATAATTCCAGAAAATGTTTGTTTTTGAGAAATCACCAAAAATACTATTAAAGGAACATCATCCAGTTTCTACAAACGAAGCCGTAACACAAAATTGATTTCTCAAAATGGATGCATAGCGATGATCCCAAATTAATGGAAAATATTACTTTAAACCTTTATTTCACACAGCAACCAACAACCTTTCTACCGTGAGATCATTTAAAAACGGGACAAGAGTGCCATGGCATTTTTGTTTTAGATTCGAACTTTGGTTAACAGCCATTTGTCAATTTATTAGCTTAACCTCAAACAATACATAAGCTTTATTAAGGGCCGGTTTTACAATGCAAGTATATACCCAAAATAAGCTATCCGAGGTATAATCGTCATAATTTCCTTTGTTGCAACAATCATTTCTAGGATATTTATTCCGCGGATAACTTTATCAGCGTACATATATCAAACAAGTAGAGACACTCATGCCAAAGTTGAATCCTGTCTAGAGTGCCTGGGACAGTAACTCGGGGGGTATTTCTAAACTTGACTATCAGATGGCAGCACCAAGTTCTACCAATCAGAGCCAGTTACTGGCTCTGCTACCAATCATATGTGATTACAGTGACTATATAAGGACAGTGTGGTAAATTTTAAAAAAGGCAGCCATTAAGAGTCGTCTCTACAACAACCAGCCACGCCCTGAGGTATTGTTCTGTGCACGGCCTGCTAAATTGTAAGACAAACGTCACCCTGCTAAATTGTGACATAAACGTCATTTTATATGGACTGGACGTATGTGAAATTCGGAGATGCTTTTCAGAGCGCTGTATACCCACGATCGCGAAAATTTGTGCAATATGAAGTGGTCAAATGTGCAGTGTAACATTAATTTTACAAGAATGTCAATAATATTACTTAAACAGAATTAAATGGCAAGAGACGATGTGAAACGTAAGGAATCGCTGCCAGCGATTAAAAATCCTCGTTAACGAGCAAGCTAATATTGGATTATAAGTCAAGGTGTCTTTTTTTATCTTCTTTATTGTGTTTTTGTACATATAAAACGAAAATTGACAACATTGTGCGTTGCTCGACACAGAGATTACGTACAAAAGCTCAACAAAAAATTGTTTTTTATATTCATAATCAAACCGTTGTATTTATTTGACCAGTTAATTTAGAGGAATAGAATATTCAGTGTTACTTAACCCATAAATTATCTTTAATTTGATACAATAATCTTTGACATTAGCTTTTGATTTGGACTAATGCGAAATTTTCGCAAAAACCATTTTACTTTAACTCGTTGACATTTACTTATGCAAACGAAAATTCGGCATTCGTTTACACAGAACACTCTAGAATTTTATGAGGATTATTTCATTCCACTTTATATTGGGGCTACTTGCAATAATAAACGTCTTAGAACCAATTTTATGTGACTATGTGTAATTTCGTAAAACGACTCTTAATGGCGGATTTTAAAACAACCAATCAGAAACAGGACCAAAATTGACCACACTGTCCTTATATAGCCATTGTATATGTGATAAAGTAGTGGCGTCATCTGTTAGTACTATCGAAAAGTACCCCCACCCCCAAGGAACCGTTCAAGGTCATCAAAATCGGTATTTTTACATCAAAGGAACCGTGTCTCTACTTGTTTGATATATGTACGCTGACTTTATTCTCGGTTAAAAATTACAGTTAACACGCCTCGTTCTTTGCTCAGTCGGTAGGTTCTACAATGGCGTCAGCTGAAGGAGGGGGGTAGGCGTTACCCTTATTGAGGCTGCTAAATAATGGGTATAACTTTAATACGTTTATTGCTATGGGTTTGGATGCTACATACAAAAAACTTATGACTATATATATATACAAGAGGGAAACAAAGAAAAACAAGAAAAGAAATATGTACAAAGCAGGCGACTAGTCTCTGGCGCCAGTGGCGCGGGAGGTGATGGGGCGGCCTTTCCCGGTTGTCGGAGGCGCCCGGGGAGCGGCGCGGGGCACGACTCGTCGAGGGTGCTGGTGGCGCTATAGGTGGCGCGTCGAGCGGGGCGGCGAGGTTCTCTTGGGGCGTCGGCGGCGCGAGTAGCCCTCTCGGGGACGGCGGCTGAAAGTGGTTGCTCCTGGCGCTCGAAGGCGGCTAGTTGGACTCGGGGCTGAGTAACGGACCCTTGGTGGCTTCCTTCGGGCTGGAGTCCTGGAACTCCTGGAAGGCTGGAGGCGGCTGGGTGGTCCTGATGAGGCTGATTCTTGGAAGGATGGATGGTCCTGAAGAGGCTGATCCTTGGAAGGCTGGATGGTTCCTGATGAACTCTCCTGGGTTGAGTAATTTCTTCTGGCCTGGGCTTGTCTATTTAAAGGAGCCCCGTCCTTTGTGTTGAGCTTCTTGGCCGCTCATTGGTCCGAGGAGAAGGGAGGACTACTTATTTTCCTCGCATTTAATAATTCCGCGGTTTTTTTCGCAGCGCGACATATTAGCGTGTTGAGGGGTCTCAATGGATGGCCGTCGAAATGCCGATTCTAATGATACCCCATTTGCTATGTTTTGTTAGCTTTAATCAAAATAAGGTTTTGTTTCCCTTGAGCTCTGCGTATAAAATTGCTTACTCATTATTGTTACTGAGTGTATTAAAACGTGCTCCTTGTTTTATTATTTGTGCGCTGATTTTATCTGCTTTTTGATACCCAATACCCCTGCGTTTGATTCTTCCCAGCGCTAATTAAAATTCCATTTGTAATATTTGTGCATTCGCCTGCTGTTTTCCTTTGTCCCGATTTTAGCCGTTAGGTCTCCGCTCGTTTCGAATTTCTGGGAAAATTCGCCCGCACGCCTTACTGCGATGATTTCGCCTGCTGGGGGAACAAATCGTTTTTAATCGGCCTGTAGGCTTGTTAGCGATTCAAGGATAATTTGACTAGGTAGCGGCAAATTTTTCCTATGCATGTGTGGTTTCTATTGGGCGTACTATTGATTAGGAGTGCCTTAGTTAATTAAAATTAGATTTTAATTCGGCGTGAGTTTCGGTTGTTTGTAGAGGCTTCCGCTCGGGGCTTCCCCTAAGTTTTATGGGGGTGTTCTGCTGCATCTTATAAACTGGCAGGCTGTTTACAATTTATTGTTTTATTTTCTTGCAGAGTTTTATTTGTGTACTTTTAGAAACTGGCATGCCGTAATTTATTGTTTTATTTTCGGCAGAGGTTTTTATGTGGAAATTTGTGTAGTATCGTGGCGTATTGTGAAACAGATGCGTTTTGTTCTTTGTTTGCCGCCTCCTGCTTGGCGACTCAAACTTCCATTGTTCATTGCTCTGTTTAACCGCTTCATATTACAGTAAATGTTCAAAGACAGAAATTCCAAAGCACTTTCTTTGAACATTTACTGAAATTTTTGACGTTTAATAAAGCTTATGTCTTGTTTGAGGTTAAGTTAATAAATTGACAAATATGGCTGTTAACCAAAGTTCGAATCTAAAACAGAAATTCCATGGCACTCTCTGTCCCGTTTTTAAATGATCTCACGGTACATCAGCACCAATTGATAAATGAAAGAGGAGATAGGGACCTGGGCAAGAATTTTGAAAAACATTGAAAATTAAGGATAGGCAATTACGTTCACTCGGAACATGCATAGAAATATGACTTATTGTTTAATTATATTAAAGCTACTATCTTGGTTTATTAGTAATAGGGAGATTAATTACCTTTATCGGTTTCAGGATATTAAGCCTTTGTTTACATATACAAAAGTAGGCTGGTAACTAGATCATAACTTATCTGTAGGGTTAAAGAATATTACCCTACATGGCAACCATAACCATATAGCAACCGATAAACTATTGAACAAATCACGGATGTTATGAATCATAACTGCCTTAGAAGTTTTAAAATCCTCGCTCTACGAGCTCGGAATTCAAAACATCTGCGGCAGTTATGATACTCATAACATTCCTAGATATGTTAATAGCTAAAATTTTTGTAGCTAACCTTTAACGCGTAACAAGAGGTGTAATAAATTGTAATTTTATAATAAATAGTAATTTATTATACAAGACGATAAAGTTGAATTTTATCTACGAGTGAATCGTTTAACGTCGAGACGAAGTCGAGACGTTAATGATTCAAGAGTGGATAGAAATAACTTTATCGTCGCGTATAATACAATATTTTTTTCTATAGCAAGAACTTTAACAATTTAATAAGAAAATAAGGACAGTCATTCACATTTCAAAATGTCAGTAGCTAGATTGGGTTGCTACGATAATACGAAGCTGTCATATTTAATGTAAACAAAAGAAAATTAAATTACTTTATCTATCCTTGATGTTAAAGTGCTACTTTATCTACCCTTGCTGTTAAAGTAAAACTTGACCTTTTGTTTTGAATTGATAAAAGCACACTTTAACATGTGCTATAGAAAAAAACCAATTTTTCATAGTGTGACTATTTGCTTGGCTGCATAGGAAAATATAATTTCCGAAATGTAAACTACAAAAAAAGGCTTTGACCTTGCGCCTTATCTCTACTTTTATTCGCGAGATTCTCTTAATCATCTATTTCTCTTAATATGGTCCTTGGTTACGCAGGCGTTGTTTGTCGTCGATTTTTTAAATCTTTGTAGAATGTAGATTCCATATTAATAAAGTGTGCATTTTCTCTTTGTGCATGACCTTGAATATGACCCTACAGTTCTTCAGTTGACATCCGTTAAGTTGAATTTATTTGCATTATTCTCCTTAGCTATTTGTAAATACCTAAAATGTATCCACGATTTGACGAGTGAGCCGCCAGGTTTTAGTGTCATACAAAAATACGTTTTTCAAATTGCTACCTTATTATATACAATTTCTTGCATCTTTTTTGTGTCCTCCTCCATTTATAATCTGGTTGTTACCTCGAAATAACTTGGATTGGCTTTACTTTGCATCGCTTCTGTCTGCTGCTTCTTTTCTCAATTTTAACATATTGTCATGATTTGTGTAGCGTTTTCCCTTTGAAGAGTTTCTATATAGCATCAATTATTTAGTTTTTTCTTGTTGGACCTTTCCTTGTCAGTAAGTTGTTTACACGTTTCGATTTTCATTCTTCACTGCTTGTATTTTATTCTAGTTGTGCCAGACATTCATTGGTTGCTTGCTTTATTTTAGTTATTCGATATTTTGTTTACAAGGTAAGCTGACTGCGTTGGCACTTCCTCACATCCTATCGAGTGACTTCATTACTTGCTTATTCTAATGGGATTTCTTGCATTCTCTATGCAACGATCTGGTAACATCACCGATGTGAAGCCACCAATTGAGTGTCTCTTCGCATGGATGGGCGCTACATATTTCAACCGTTTTCAAACTTCATCTAAAGCAAAGTTCTAATACTGCCGAATGCAGAAGAATTTTTGTTCCGCATTAAACCATTACAGTCTTTTTATATTTACGTAAAAAATTTACAACTTATTACTTTTGAGAGAACATTGTGCGTTTTTGAATTTTTATGTTATAAATAAAATCAATATTGTGCTGCACACGTCGCTTCGTCACGACCCACTCGACTAAGTAAATAGTCAATATTGGACTTAACATGTCGCCCTAACAAATATTGCAATCGCGAATTTCCAACCTATCCCATAATGCTTAGTCATTCAATATTTCTCTTTATTGTTCACTTAATTTACATATTTAATGTTTTGCCGTTAGATTACAATATATTCTTTTACTATTTTAGACAGGGGACGCACACTTAACATTTTTTTTTACAAAGTAATGTCAATATTTATTCCTATTTCTTATTATCAGCATTTAGATATTATGGTTATGTTAAAAACAATAATATCTGTTTTCCACGAATTTCTGACTTTTTCTTTTCGTTGGACGTTGCTCACTAATTAGTACCTATTTTATTTATTTAAGAATGCAAGAAGTATTAAGTTCTTTGGATTTCTGTATAAACATTTTGATTTTAATACTGGATATTACCTTCCTTCAATATGCCGCTATTATATTGTTTGAACAAAAACTATTAGCTGTTGGGCTTCTAGAATTATTTTGAATTTTTAATAACTGGTCCAATTTTCTTAAATAAAACATCATTCTGCTCTCGAACACCACACCTCTATCAGCTCGATTAAAATCTCAGCATTTTTAATTAACCCAATTTTCCTTATGTAATAACAACCTTGAAAAGCGAAATGGTCCAGAAGTCGTGCTTCAAGTTTGACCAGATGTGAATCGTTACACCTTGTGACAAATTCGGCATTGACCCGAAAGAGGAACAATAGAAAAACTATGGCACAGGAAAAACCAAAAATGCTTCGGGGAAGTCTAGCGTTATTACCCTTTTCCACAAGCAACTGCGACGGTTATCTAAAGGACATTTGACTTCCGCTTTCGGGGAATGGCAGCCGTTCTGTTTAGACACTGTCAGATAACTTCAATATCTAATCAGCATGAACTTTCGCGTCGTCATACCGGGCACGCTGTGAAGTAATTTCGTTGCTATTTAATTACTTGAATAAACATTTCAGTTTGTTTCTCTCCTACAAGTATAAAAGCCGATCTCCAGACAGATTCCGCTAGTCTGGTAAATTTAGTTCCGTTGCAGGTTTCACTATGGTTCGTTTGGTGGTAAGTCAGACTCACTGTGTAATTTTTCAAGCGAAGCAAAATTATTATTGGGATATAAGGAATCATTATATAATTTGAGTGATTTTTATACAAATTCAACAATTTCAGTGCTAAGAAATTGAATGTATTAAAATAAGTTTATGAAGATTTTAATTACATTGGTTTAAATTTCCCAAATATTTTCCAATATAATTAATTGTCAAATGATTTTTGATGATATTAAAAATTAAATTATATTAATATAACAACTATTTCTACTTAAACCAGTAAATATTTTGTTGCAGCATCGTTATCATCTAATGTTATCATCTGACCTGCAATAAGACTCAATTATGCAACGCAATAAACAAATTACTTACAAATAACATGTATTAGATTTTTTTGAAATTTTACTGCAATACTTGATATGTAAAATTCCTCTTTATCTTCCGTCTAATACCGACCTCATTTTACAATTTTAGATCGTTTCCATCTTACTAACGATGGTCGTTAGCAGCAGCTTCTGCGCCCCTCAGGTGGACTCTGGATTTGACGGTTCCAGATTTAAACCAGGTAATCAAGGCGGTGCTTCTATCGATCCAGGTTTTGATGGCTCAAAATTCAAGCCAGGCCAAGGTTCAATCGATCCAGGTTTCGACGGGTCTAAATTTAATCCAGGTAGCTGATGGCGGTGCTCTATTAATTACGGTTGTGGTGGCTTTAATATTAAGTTGGGCAACCGCGATGCTACTTCGATCAATTTAGGTTTTGATAGGTTTAAATGGGCACTATGTAACAAATGGAGCTGCATAATCGTTACAGGTTACAATGGATCTAAATTGTATTTTCTTAGCCAATGAATTAGTTCAACTGATTCGTGATTTGATAGGTCCAACTTTAAGTTAACTTAAGCAAGGTAACCACAGGAATCGGATAATCAATACATATTTTGACAAATTTAAATTATTCAACTAATGGATTCTGCCAATCCAGGTTTTGTTGGGGCGAAATGTAATAAGTCGTGTACTAATAGGAGTAGTTCAATAGTTCCATATTTCAACTGCACTAAATTTAAGCTGCGTATCTACTGAAGTAATGCAATTGATCAATATATTGATGAGTTTAATAATACTTGCAACCAAGACAGAAGTTCAATCGATTTAGGTATCGATGGATTTAAATTTAAATCTTATAATTGAGGTGGATCATGGTTTTAACCGTTCTAAATTTAAACTTTATAAACAGAAAGACAGCTCGATTGATGCAAGTATCGATACATTTAAAATTAAATTATGTAACCAAAAGGGGAGTACAACCAGTTCTTCTTCTGGCAGGTTCTAAATTTAATCCTGATAACCAAGACGATAGTTAGAATTTTGGTGGTTCTATATTTAAACCCTGTAAGCAAGAAAGCAATTCCATTAATAAAGTTCTCGATGGAGGGGCAGTTTAATAATGGATTTCGGTTTTGTTAGTTCCAAATTTAAGTAGCTAGATCAATTAAGATTTTAACAAATCGATTTTTGACTAGGCAATCAAGGCGGTGCTTCTATCGATCCAGGTTTTGATGGCTCCAAATTCAAGCCAGGTCAAGGTTCAATCGATCCAGGTTTCGACGGGTCTAAATTTAATCCAGGTAGCTGATGGCGTAGTTCTATTGATTATGGTGGTGGTGGCTTTAAGTTTAAGCTGGTCAACCGCGGAGCTAGTTCGATCAGTTTGAATTCGTTTAAATTTACACCATTTAACAGAAGGAGCAAGAAGATTTTGACGAGTGTAACTCTAACATAACTTAAGCTAGGTAACCACAGGAATTGGTACAAATTTTGATAAATTTGAATTAATCTAGTTTACCAATGGATTCTGTCAATCCAAATTTTGTTGGGTCTAAATTGAAGTCTTGTAATAAAGAGTAGTTAAATCATTCCAGATTTCCACTCGACTAAATTTAATTCGCGTAGCTACTGAAGCCATTCAATTGCTCCATATTTTGATAAACCTAAATTTGAACCTAGCAACCAATGCATAATATCAATGGATCTAAATGCAAAACAAATAGACAAGGGGGGAGCTTAATACGTGTCTCAAACTGTCTGGTAACCCATGATATATTCTATCGATAGCTACTAAGTAGTTCAAGCAATGCTTGTTTAAACATTTCTGAATTTAATTCAGCTAACCACGAAGGCAGTTTGATCGACTTTTAGGTTATGACGTGTCTACATTTAAACAGAATAATCAATAACTGCTTCAATTTATGTTTTGGTGGCTCACGGGGAAAGTTTCATTTTAAAATTCAAATAGATTCAAAAATAGGTTTCAATGCGTCAATTTAAACCTGGTAGCCAGTCTACTGACTTAAGTTTTGACCGGTTTAAATTGATTTAATTAATAATAGTGCTATAGATGTGAGTTTCGATGTGATTCAATTTAAACCTTTTAACTAAGGGGCGAGCTCAGTGGATCATAGTTTTGACTGTTCTAAATGTAAACATTATAAATAGAGAGGCAGTTCGATTGATGCAAATGTCGAGAGACCTAAAATAAAATTAGGTAAGCAAAACAGGTAGATTAACCAATCTTGCCTCTGGAAGGTTCTAATTTTAATCCTTATAACCAAGAAGACAGTTCGAATGTTGATTGTTCTATATTTAAACCCTGTAAGCATAAACAGTTTTATTGATTAGAGCGCCGATGGTATAAGTTTAAATTGAAGAACCAAAAGCGCAGTTTAATAATCAATTCCGGTTTTGTTTCTTCCAAATTTAAGTGACTAGAACAATTATGGTTTTAACAAGTTTACTTTTGACTAGGTAACCAAGGCGGTGGTTCTATTGACCCAGGATTTGATGGTTCTCACTTTGGTGGAAGTAGCGGTGGACACATCGATGGTGGTTTTGATGGATCTCATTTAGGTGGAGGCACTTTATTGCCCGGCAACCAACCTGGACGCTAAACATGGTGTTGATTTATTTTAAATCAAAATATGTACAAAAAGTTCTGATAGTTCATACCATATTGTAATTTCATTCATGGCATATATCTTATCGACGCGACGATATAATTTACGTTTTGTAATATCTTATATTGTTAATTAAAAATATTTAATACTTTCGTAATACCTTTGCATTATTTGGAAGAACGGCCAGTAGGTCGACAAAACTTTGCAAATGTACTAACTATAGTTAGCATCGTGTATATCGCATATGTTTACAAGATATGAAAAAAATAAGTATTACCTTAAAAGTGCTACCTAAAAGTGCGTTGTCTTAAAAAATACGAATTCTTCTAACTAAACAGTGGCAAATGCTAATATTCAGAAATACAAAGTATAGAAGTAATATATGTTATGTAGGTTTGGTACGGTTAATATACGAATATGTGCAGAAGGTCTAGCATTATTGGAATTTGCTATACTCAAAGTATTACAAATTCCATGAATCAATGGCTACCATAAAATAAATGTAGATAGACGATGCAACTATATAGCCTTAGAAAAAGGTAGTGGCCGACCACCTACACGATGTGTAATTAAATTGAAGAGAACAGCATATGGAATGAACTAGAAAAACACATGAACGAGACTAAGAGAGCCAAACGTGGGAGGTATATGTCCAACATTGGACTGCAACGGGCTAGATAATAAATAAGAAGCGTACTAAAATTATGTCAAATATATTTTCTGGACTTGTAGCTCGATGGACCGCAGACAACTTCTTTCAGGAACTGCACTGGATACGCTGACCATTTGTCCAGCAGCTTCGATTCTTGTATTGCTCGTTAAAAATTTCGCAAACTACCTTACTTTGCGACGAACCTAGCATAGTTGGCGATAGCACTTTTAGTTATAGTAGACAGACTATTACTTGCCCACTTTTTCAACTACGCACTTCACTAGCCACTTTTCTTCTGAGCGCATAGCTCTGGTTCTTCTAAACCCCCTCTGTCTTAGTACTCGATTCAGCAGGTCCGCTGAGTTCTTTTTGTCTTAACGCGTTTTAGTCACCTTCATCTGCTACTACCAACCGTCTTCTTATTAACGGCATGTTGCAGGTCACACAAGTGAATTAAGAAAAAATGCACACGAAAGCATTATAGGTACACATAATCAACCTAGCTCCTCTACTTTAGCTAATCGCACATCATTAAACAGATTTGATAGGATATCAGCAGTGTTTAAAGCTTCTTTTTCTTCTTTTCCTTTCTCTTATACCCTAAGGTTTCGGGTTCATTTCCAACTCCGGAATTCGTTTCTGCTTTGAGTCATTCTTTTTGCTTCAGCTATAGTCTTGCCCTTTTTATCTGCCATATTTTGAATTGTGTTACAGCTAAAGGCGTTACTAAAAAAAAGGGAGAGCCCCATGGTTAAGCCTCATTTTGTTACATGCCAAAGCGTTATTAAATAGCTTTGTTTGCTACTGCAAAATAGGGGTACGTCGAGAATCGAATAAGATGAGGTCGCTACACGTTTAAAATCAAATTCCAAGGCTTTACGACGTCTGTAGTCTTGAAGAAACATCAGGAAAAATGATGAGCTAGACCTCGGTCACTTACCTATACTTTCAGCTAATTATATCACTATTAAAAATATATTCTGCACATCTGACTTACGACATAAAAATACTCAATAATATTTAAAATACTATAACAAACCCACCAAGTTATACTAAATTTTGGTAAAGTAATCTTAAGGTGAATTTCAACTAATTATTTTCCCGTGTGATTAACTTCAAATACGCAAACGACAGCTATAAAGACTTTAAAACTTGTTAACAGGAAAAGTTCTCCGTTGGCTAATCTCTCAAAATCAATACATAACGTGACTACTTGGATACAATTGCCGGCCGACCAGCTACAGTTTCGGAGACGGAGTGTACAGCTCTTTAAAATACTCAAAACGGGCCCCAACGGATTTCTTATCAAATACCGGCAAGTGCATCCAGGCATTCGAACGTGAATTCGTAAACTCAGGTACCTAATACAATAAATCTGAAAGAGAATCTCAACCCAAATATAGGTCGCAGTAGCAAATAAAGCCAGAATGCAAATATCACAGTATAATTCATGAAATATAAACACAGTACATATGAATATCACAAAGTTATCGATCCACCAGCAGAATTGCAGATGGCCACAATATTATTCTTGTTATAATAATTAAGTCTGGATAATTTATCAGTAATAGCATGAGGTACCTCCGAACAAGAATTAACACTAATAGTTACAATTTGTACATAACAATACAGCATGCGCCCTATTTCACACATTAAAAATGAGGCTCAGAAGCCGGCAAAGCTTACAGCAGCAATATCACAATTTTCGCAGAGCAGGCTTGGGGGAGGGGGGGACTTCACCGTGCGATGCTGGGACAAAACATAGGATCCTCTCCTGCGCTCAAATAGCATCTGCAGCAGGGGTCAAAGCGGGTCCGAAGATCCAAAATTCCCAACGCATGGAGCGTCCGAATGCGAATCAAAACAGCTGTATTCCAAGTCTCAATTTGGTCCTCCGACACTAGGTGCTATAACTAAAGAAGAAACCTACGATAGCATACCAAGATCGACAGATTAGATCCACACGAACTCTTTACTTACCCCGGAAAGTTTTCAGGCGAATTTACGAAGCACGTGACAACATGGAAAATTCTACTAATGGCGTGGGAGCCAGGTTTCCCTTAACTCGAAAATTGGGGCATAAATTCACTTCACAGTAAAGGCTCACATACATATCACCGAACTAACAACAGCCCAAAAAATTAAACCTCCAAACCATGTTCTTCGCTTCAAAGACCAGATCGGAGAGGGACGCGTCGCCGAAACAAATGCCAGAACGTAGGTTATCTCCGCGAGGCTAAAAATGGGCGTGACGCAGCGCTGGAAATACAAAACGGCGGGTTCACAGACAATCGTGCGAAAAGATGCGCAACAGAGCAACGTGCATACTACAGACTGCGAAATTAGAAGGCAGCGCAAATGAATCGTAACAAACTTTGAAAGAATTATATAATCATAAATACAGTAATACACAAATTTAGTTGCCCTGGTAATGTTATGCTTGTAAAATACCACAGCCATTAATCAAAATAGCGTTACCACCTGTGACAATCTTCATATCAATAAAATGAAACACCTCCGACTAAATTTCGATAAATCACCATCTGCCTCTTGGCAGCTTGGAGAGTGGAGGGCGATGCTACATCCCTGCCAGATTGACGGACCTCAAGTGGAGGTCGAAAAGCCACTTTTGCAATACACAGCCCTGATAAGTCACGCGCGGGGTGTAACAAAAAAAAGTAAGTTCTTACGCAACTACACAGACTATATTTGCAAGAAACGTAATCTGCCACACCGCACAGGTGGTGTATAACAGCAAAGAAAATTGTAACGACGATGCAATGTTGGATAACTGCACTGTGCTTAATCAGCGATCTGTCTAATGTCATTTAGCCGCAAGAGTAATTACGCTCAATAGTGCGTCTAAAGGAATGAACAGGTGCCTATTCGCGCAAAACACTCGAAAACAGAAGCTCTTCTCGTATCTTTATGCTGCGATTATTTACCTTGGCAACTTTTCTCTCCTTATTCGAACCACATGTTCGTACGATGTGAGTTGTTTAGTTTGTACTGTTTTTTCAATGATTCTATTTTCCACTCTTATGTTGTTATTACATTTCTGGGTCTATCTTTCTCTGTTACTACTAATAATATTTTTCTTGTATATTTCATTTCTGCAGCCGTAGTTCTACTCATGCGTTTGTCTATTAGCCAACTTTCTACAGCGTACGTTAGTGTAGATACGTAAATCGATTAGTACAAATAATATAGTTTTATCTCCTCTCTTAGTTCTTTTTTAACGATCCGAGTATAGCCAATTTGTTGATATACACTTGTCTACTTTGATATACGGTAGCAGATTTTTGTTCCATTGTTCCGTAATGACTTATAACTCCCAGATAGTTGTAGTAGTTAAAGCTTTCTAGCCTATTTCCCTCGCAACTAACATTTATATTTTCGCCTTCATCGTTTTTCTTTCTGATTTTCATTGCCTTCTTTTCATTTCCTTTGTCTAAAAGACGAAGTTAGTATAGTATTCATGAAAAAATAACCTTCAGACCTTCACGTTTGAGGGTCTTTAGATGACGTAAAACAGGTTTTTTCAATTCTATCTGTCTGTCTGTTCGTCTGTCTATCCGCCTGTCGTCCATCTGTTCGTCTGTTGGCGGTATAGCTCAAGAAATATTTGGTTCCACCAGGAAACCTGGTTCCTGCCTGTCTCGTATGCGATTGCTGACGTCCTGCCGACGTTCGGTTCCTTCCATCCCAGATACTTATCACACAACCCCACACTACACACAGTTTGTTTTAGGGAATTACAATTTTCTTTACTATTTTCAATTATCTGATTCATCAGTATTATAAATAACATCCGGTTAAGGGAATATTTTTCCATGGTTTGGGGCTTTTGCCTTCTCATCCTTAGTATAAATGTTGTTCTAGTGGCTTCCTGGCGGCATATGGTGGATTTTGGCACATTTTGCTTGCAGGTATTCATGCACCAAATTTATAATAATGTATTTGAATTCTGGGTTCATTTTGACTTTGCGAAATTCAGCATCACTTATATTTTTCGCTGTTCTGAATATTTTTCTGTGCTTTATTGCTGTCGTTATGAATAACAATATTTTTGATATTTGATAATAGCGGTTGTTTCTTTTTTTGGTATTTGTTATGTCCTTATAGCATGTCTTTCGTATCACCTAATTTACTCCTTGTAGTTGGACAGAACATATTACAGTGAACCGTTGAATCTGACCCCCTTATGTGTCACATAATTTTGGTTAATTTCGCTAATCACATCAAATATTTTTATTTCATGTGGCCGTATATAATGGTTCTCTCAGTTCGCTATATTCGATATTTTTTAAAATTGATTCATGATTCGTTGAATTTATTATTTTCCTTTTGATTTAACAATCTTATTAAGTTGCAATCATCGCCAGTGGAGTTCAGTGGTTAGAGCATTGGACTGCGGTGTGGAAGCCTGAAGTTGAAATCCCAGAATCGATGCCTGGCGGGCGGCCTACCCAGTCGCTTTGGGGACTTGCGTTCGAAAGAACAAGGGGTAATAATGCAGTTGTCTAATGCGTCATGCTCACCACATCACCACGTGTCATGAATTTGACACGCGACAGCCGAGTGTGAGAGCGAGGATACGGAAACTCTGACCTTCCGCCTTGCAGGCCAAGCTCCTTCATGGGGTGTTAGTACCTCGCCATTATTATTATTAAATTGCAATGTTTTACCAAAACTGGCAGTAGTAGTAGTGTGCGACAAGCTGAATTTGAAATAGTTTTTTAGTTTCAGTTTTATGAAGAAAACATTCGAGAAAAAATAGTTATAGATAGTTCCAAACGACATCTCTTTAAAGTGTACTTTGTAAATCATGCTATAACTATTAAATGAGGGTTACCTACTTCTTGAATAATACGTAATTTTTGAAAGTATCTGATATCAGGAGCACCTTAGCAAAAATAACAACAATCTAAACAAAACAACGAAATTTATTGATTCTGCAGTTTGTAAAAAAATGGCCAACGGTTAACAAAATAAAATTTAACAAGTAACAAATTTCAATCACATATTTAAAGACACAACTAGTGTTAAGATATTTAGTAGCTGGTATGATGATGACCAGCGCCTGCGCCAACTCCAGCCCCGGTAGATCCATGGGCGCCAATTCCTCCTCCAATTTGTCCATGAGGGCCGCCTCCAACACCAGCCCCGGCACCGCCGAAGCCGTCTCCAACGCCTCCAGCGGTTCCATGAGGACCAACTCCTGCTCCAATGCTTCCGGATGATCCATGGGGGCCTACTCCAGCTCCAATGCTGCCGCTAGCACCACCTCCACTATGGGGGTTGGGGGCATAGCCCAAGGCAGCGACTACCACCATGGCGACGACGAAAGAAATCAACTGAAAGTAAGGAAACAATTAATGCAAGCGAAGACATTAAGTTGACAACAAAAGCGAATAACTATGGTTCCGTTTGGGCACATTTCTTTAAATTACCAAGAAAATTTAATTCCCTTTTAAATTTGTTCGCAGGTATAGCAATAATTTGAAGAAATATATATCAATCTATGTAGAGTGGGTTGCCTACGAAATATGTAGTGGTTTACCTTTGATATTTTACTGCTGATAAGCTTGCCATATTTGCCACTATTTTTAGTTAGGAAATATAAGCTGTCAATCAGTATATTGCCACCAATTGTTAAATTACTAAAAAGGAAAACACGTAATCAACGACCCCATAATATTATAGAAAACTGTACCTATTCTGAATTTTCCCTAAACATTAAGGACTTGTATGATCAGTCAAGACTTGTCGAATTATAAAAAAGCGCCTACTTAAAACAATTTCAGTGAGGGGGGGGGGGGGGGGCAAATATACGGTAAATTTCCAACTATAAAATTTCAAAATATGAAACAAAAGACTCTCAACAGTAAGATAATGACTGGTAGATGTATTGGCATTAGGCAAATATATATATATAAAAACAGGATTTACATTTAATACTATTTACTACAGTTTTACCGCTGGATTCACTGGAAATTTAAGGCCAAGGTCTACAAGGTTGTGATCGTCATTACCCAATATAATACGCCAAACAACAACAAACCGCAATTACATAACGCCAGGCATCTAGCTATCTCTGTGGAGAATTAATTAACATGCATAAAAACTTGTCTAGTATCAGGCACCTGTGCTTAGGGTTTAAAATATGGATGTTAGACGAACAGTTTTTATTGTTAGTACTCAATGTTATGTAAATATACAAAAAGTGAGTTTAACTCATTCTTCGCATCGAATTTATTACATTTTTTAAAAGATAAACGGAAAGCTTTGCTCATATTAACAGCAGAATATTTGACTTGGCTAATAATATTCTGAACTGAATAACAAAGTAAGATCAATATAAATCCTCAACAGCTTTAATGAAAAAATTCGCAGACTTTATAATAGTCTTGAAACTATATAAGTGCTTTGTCATTGCCAAATTATTTTGTTTGCCGTTTTTAAGAGTGCTTGCAAAGACAAATGCATTTAGTGCTACTTATAGAGAATTGAATTCGCTGCGTTGACTTTCTCATATTTTGCTTAAGATATGTGGAAAGGAAAATTGCATTTTGTTCGTCCGAGACGCGAAATTTATACCTACCTTAACTTTCTCCAAACAATTCCGGAGCTCAAAGATTTAATAGTATATTATTATACGAGTTTTATAAGAAGCATTTTGTAGCACGCACGGGTTTAGGGTACGACGACCGAAGCAAGGAGTGCCCTAAAGGAGCAAGTGTGACAAAATGCCTTACAAACGAGGTATCATACAGTATTTGATCTACTTTGCCACTTTTTTAAACAAAAAACAAAATTTTAAAATCTAAGGAATTCCGCGGCAGTTTAGCAACATTTGTGCGGTGCAATAAAGGCGGCTATTGACAGTTCCGTATGTACACGTAGCGAAGTACCTATGGTTGCCAATGTTAAAAAAAATAGTTACTCTGTTTTTAGTATTTTTATTATAGCATCGCTTTTTGTTACAATACGTAAAGGAGTATCGTAAGAGCCTCAGTACGAACGCAAAGTAGATAACATTAAATTAAAATATTTTCAATAAGAATATATGAAGATTAAACGGTTAAAAAATAAAAGATTAAGTAAAGATACCGAACCACGATGATAAACTATGTTCAATGATACAATTCATTATTTACGTAAACGCAATACAAAATTTCGTCATATTTTTTCAAGTCTACATAACATACAACCGATAACTAAGATCACAACGAAATTAATATTTTTGTAATGCCTTACAAGTAGGAACAAACGAACGGTACTAATATTAACTAAAAATCTAAAAGAAAAATTTTCCTTACCAAAGCACGGGCCATTTTGAAACTAGCAGATTTTGGACTTCTACTGATGCTTTTATCAAGTGAATCTGCCTTTATATGAGTTTCAAAATCTATAAAAACGTCAAGCTCGTCGGAAGAACTAGTTATCGAAAACCTGATCAAAAGTGCCCAATCTGCTGTTTCGGCTCTTTCCAGCTATATATTTATTACTATTTTTTCCATCCACAACAAAATCATATGATTTTGTGGAGTATACCAAGCTGATTCATCTGCAAGATTTGCTGACTTTTTTCGGGCGTTTGACCAGTTTTCAATGTTTAGTTATTTAAATTTTATTTATAGCCCCATTTGTATTAATTTAAGTACCATAAATTATTACCAAGGTGTGTGATTCTGGAAGAACGATGAGTTAAATTAATTTTCCTGTTACTGACGAATGCTGAAATACAATTTCCGTAAAAGTGTATTGACTGAAATGAGTTTGAAATCTTGTTTTTTAAACAGAAAATTGAAACACACTCGTCTAATATTTATTCAGTTATGTAAGGGCTTACGTAAGCATAGTTTGACAAGATAGGTAAAATATAATTTTTCGGAATATCTTCAAAATGGAAATGGCATACGAGGTAGTGACGTTATCATTATGTGAGATTTTACTGAAAAAAATGGTAACACAAGCAAAGGCTTGAAAGCCATTTGGTACATTAAGAGAAGTACATAATGATCTTGGGATATAATTTTCTGATAACTGGTGCGAAATGTTTACATAAGTTTAGAAGAAAGAACTCAGCGAAAGAGAGAAATCAATAATAGTAAATTTTAGTAAATGCAAAAAAAATATAAGAATTGAACAGCGATGACTGCCACTTACAAGTGGATATGACGATAATACAATAGACAAAAAAGAGAAATTAAAACAATAAGAAATTAAAGTAAATATTGCGAAAAAATGCACACATCAAAACACAGTTGAAAAGGCGTAAAAATAGGAAATACAAACATAAGGAGAAAGTCGTGGAGAAATACGGAAAACAAACATATGATAAGAGAGGAGAAAGAGCAAGGAAGTCAAAAATCTGGCGAAAGGAGCTACTCAAAATGCATGGAGAGACGGCAACAAACGAGAAAGGGGTCTGAAGACGATCATACAAATGTTCTCCAGAACGGTGAAACAACAAACGGAGAGAGAGAAAAGTGAGTACCAAGATTAAAGAATATTGAAACTAAATATGGAAATACAATACACTAACAAAGGAAGAAAAAATAACGAGGAACTGGAATCAATAGCTTCAGGACTTGATGGAAGAAGACAAAAAGCATGACAAGGTAAGAATCTGATAAACTGGAAAAGAGTATTAAACCAGGGAAAGAATCGGAAATGAATAATATAACACTAGATGATGAACTAAAGAAGAAATGATGTAGGAACTACCTAAACAAGAGAATATAATAATTGTACGAAGGATATAAGAAGCGAAAGACAGTGCTAAAACGAAAAATCCTAATAGCCGAGGCAAAAACTTGGGAAGACTTTGAGGATAAAATGGAACAATATTACAAAGGAAATCAGTAAGTGTTCAAAGTTTGAAAGAACATAAGAAGGAAAAATAAGGTAAATATCACAGAAAACAAATAAGGAGCAAAAAGGGGTGATACTTACAGAAGACAAAGAAATAATGGTACAATGGAAAAAATAGTGTAAGGGACTACTAAAGGAGAAGAAGAAAAGAATAAAGAAACCGAGAAGGAAAGCGCGGAAGGAAACCAGGGGAGGAAATAATGAAGGTAGATAATGAAACAAGAGAAGAAAAGAAGCGGATTTGTGATGAAATAACAGAAGATGAACTAGAAGAAGCAAGAAATAAAACTAAATTGGGCAAGGCGACGGGACGTGATCGCATTACACTAGAAGAGATAAAATATATGTAAAGAGAGAGAGAGAAATATGGCTACTCGGCTTATGTAGGCTAGCATGCAACAAAAAATAACACCGAGAAACTGGGAGGTTGTGGCAATTGTGCCAATATATAAGAAGTCAGAACAAAGAGAATGATAACTATAGGGGGATATCGTTGGTTAGCGTTCCTGGAAAGATTTGATAATGGAGAGGGGATTAAGAAAAATTCTGGAAAAAGATCTGCATGCCACTCACACTGGATTTAGGCGAGCACATAACACAATATCATATATTTACGACAAGGAATATTAAAAAATACCATAAACTACAATAAAGAACGCTGTGTATGCTTTCTAGATCTGGTGAAACCATATGGAAGAGCATGCACGACAAAGGGGTTGATAAAAATCTTACAAAAGGAATAAGAGCAATGTATATTATATTATATATTATTATATTATATTATACAACACAAGAAATTATATAATAACTCAAAAACTGAAGTCTAAAACAATTATAACAAAGCTAGGAGCCCAACAACTAGGAATAATCATCCTCCTACTATTCATTATCCTGATGAACATGGTAACTAGAGAGACAAAAAAGGAAGCGAAATGATGCACAGTGGAGTACAGAGATATGAAACAAGTGAAACTAACAGAATGTGGTTTCGCTGACGACATCGTAATATTAGCGGACACAGAAAAAGGACTAAATAAAAATGTGAGAAGATAGCAGGAACCACTAAACATCAGAAGTATCAAATAAACATTGACAAGTGAAAGGCGGTGGAAGGTAATGCTTATAGCAAAGAAAGATGAGTCGATGAAAACTATGAACCTATGGATACCTATGTGGAGAGGCTGGAACAATTACATGCAAAATCTTGAATACGTTTCTGGACGTCGTAATAGAAAACAAAGGCTGGTATCATCTAAATGTAAATGCAAGAATAACTGCAGCAGGAAAAGTGTATGGGGCATTAAGGAAACGTTTTATTACCAAGAGGGGGATAACAAAAAGAACAAAACTAATCGGCAGTATTTAAATCATCATATCGTATCTGTAGAATCATGTCACTCGTACTTCGAAAATATTTCACATTGAGAACAGTTAAATTTTATGCATTTAAATATTCGTAATTTAAATAAAAACTTTTAATCGAAGCTATTACGAGCAAATTTGACATAATTGTACTTTCAGAAACTAGAAATCTGGATTCGCTTGAAAATTTTAATATATTTGATTTGATTGTTATTATAATGAAAGCAAATTTAATCAAAATGATGGGTGTGTAATTTATGCAAAAAAATATTTAAATAGTAATTTTCAATTATAAAATTAGACGAAACAATAAAGAATTGGAAAAACTATTTAAAGACACTACAATATCAAAAATAATCAAACAAAATAGAATAAGATGACTAGGACGTTTAACTAGATTGCAAAATGAAAGAATTGTCAAAGGAATTTATAAAACAGAGCCAGTAGGAAGGAATAAAAGAGGTAGACAGCGATTAAGCTGGAAAAAAGAAGTAGAGCAAGACCTGAGGAAACTAGATATGACCAACAGGGGAACCTTAGCATTGGAAAGGAAGATATGGAAAACAATAATTGAAAAAGCCAAGGGCCTCCAGGCCTGTAGTGCTGAAGATATATATATATATATATATATATATATATATATTACGAAGGTTTTCGCGGCTGATATGTATTAAAGGTAAACATTTCAGGGTGTCATACCGCTTAATAAATTTGAAGATTTCTTCAACTGGTTGAAGAACATCTTGAATGGCGTTTGGGGTTGGACGACGTTTCGACGAAATCACATTCGTCATTTTCAAGTCCTTGTAGTCCGGGTTTGGCTTCTAGTTATGCGGCAACACGACGGACTGTCAACTTGATGCACAGCTGACTGAATAGGTTGTTTATCAATTACTGTGGCAACTAGCATCGAGGGAGCTGTACTGCTAGGACGGATGGCTGGTGTTCGCAGAGAATGGCCGGCCGTTGCTTGTAGTAACGTTGGTAACCACGATGCAGGTAATCGGCTTGTGTCGTCGCGGGTGTTCATACAATTCGGACGTTTCACGATTTCGATGGCTTCTCGTATGATGCATGCGTCTTTGTGTTCGACGCTGGCAATGCTCTTGGTGTTGTCGAAATCAATCTTGTGCGAAGTATCCCATATATGATGCACTAGCGATGAAGTGTGTTCCATCTTCTTAACATAATTCTGATGTTCCTCCTTGCGTGCCTTTATTCTCCGGTTGGTGTGGCCTATGTAGCTGCTATCGCAATCCCGACACGGTATCTCGTAGACTCCTTGGTTTTCCAAAGGGATGTACTCTTTAGGATTCCTCAGTATGGACTGGATTTTTCTATCCGTGGTAAAGGTTGTCCTGATGTTACATTTTCTAAGGATTCTTCCGATTTTCTCTGTCGTGCCTCGGATGTAAGGCAGGTACGCCGTGCCACAAGGTCTCTCCTCTTCTGCGTCTTGCGTTTTGGTTTTCGGTGGTCGGAACGCTTTCCTAATCGCTGCTCTGCCATAACCATTTTGTTCGAATACTCGAGCAAGGGTTGCTAATTCTTGTCTTGTATTCTCCTTGTCGGCTATCCTTCTTGATCTACAAACCAGTGTTGTCAGGACTGATTGTAGTTGAGCAGGGTGGTGGTGTGAATTAGCATTTAGGTAGCGATTGGTGTGCGTGGTCTTCCTATAAACCGTGTGCCCCAATTTTCCATTCTTCTTGGTGATGAGAACGTCTAGGAATGGAAGGTGGTTGTTCTTCTCCAATTCCATCGTAAACTGGATCTTATTATGGATGCTATTGAGATGGGTAAGGAAATCAGCAAGTCGATTCTTACCATGACCCCATATGGCAAAGACATCATCGACATACCGAAGCCAAAGTTTCGGTTTGTAAATGGTGCTGTCCAGTGCTTTCGATTCGAAGTCCTCCATGAAGAGATTCGCAATGACGGGAGACAAAGTGAACCCATCGGCGCTCCTTCTATTTGCTTGTAGCGTTGACCATTATAGATGAAATATGTATTCTGGAGACAATGATCGGCAAGTTTGATGATGTGTTGAGGTGGATCATACTTCTGTTTAATGACGTTTAGAGCTTCGGCAACTGGCACTTTAGTAAACAGAGAGACGACGTCAAAGCTCACGAGGATATCGGTCGGTGTAATTTTCTCCTTTTGCAGCATCTCGATGAAGTGGGTAGAATTCATAACGTATGAAGCCGCATCTGCTACATGCGGCTGCAGATGTTTAGCTACGAACGCTGCAAGTCGTTGGACAGGTGATCCTATGGAACTAACGATAGGCCTAAGCGGTGTTCCATCCTTATGAATTTTTGGGAGACCGTATATCTTGGGACATTTAGACGACTTTTCTCTAGGTATAAGTTGATTTTGCACTTCAGTTTCTATGTTACTCTCCTTTATCTTCGACTTGGTGGTCTTCTCCAAATACGTTGTTGGATCTGTGGAGATACATTTGTAAGCACTGTCCTGCAGTAAAGAAATCATTTTAGAGTGGTAGTCATCGTTGTTCATGATAACGGTGACATTTCCTTTGTCTGCAGGAAGAATAATGATGTTGTTGTTCTGACGAAGATTCTTGAGTGCCAAAGATTCATCACGGGATAGATTCGATTTGGGTGGTTTAGCCAATCGTAAGATTCGAGAGGTATCTTGTCGGATGAGATCGGCGGTATTCTTATCCAGTCTCGAAATCGCAGTTTCTACTCCGCAGATGATAGATTCCACTGGAATACGTTTTGGAGCTATGGCGTAGTTGAAACCTTTAGCAAGTGCAGATATCGCAGATTCATCCAAAGTAATATCAGAAATATTACGGACAACTTTAGACATATCCAGATTAGTAGTACGATTCGACCATCTTTATTCAACGCAAAAAGGGTATCGTACTACTAATCTGGATATGTCTAAAGTTGTCCGTAATATTTCTGATATTACTTTGGATGAATCTGCGATATCTGCACTTGCTAAAGGTTTCAACTACGCCATAGCTCCAAAACGTATTCCAGTGGAATCTATCATCTGCGGAGTAGAAACTGCGATTTCGAGACTGGATAAGAATACCGCCGATCTCATCCGACAAGATACCTCTCGAATCTTACGATTGGCTAAACCACCCAAATCGAATCTATCCCGTGATGAATCTTTGGCACTCAAGAATCTTCGTCAGAACAACAACATCATTATTCTTCCTGCAGACAAAGGAAATGTCACCGTTATCATGAACAACGATGACTACCACTCTAAAATGATTTCTTTACTGCAGGACAGTGCTTACAAATGTATCTCCACAGATCCAACAACGTATTTGGAGAAGACCACCAAGTCGAAGATAAAGGAGAGTAACATAGAAACTGAAGTGCAAAATCAACTTATACCTAGAGAAAAGTCGTCTAAATGTCCCAAGATATACGGTCTCCCAAAAATTCATAAGGATGGAACACCGCTTAGGCCTATCGTTAGTTCCATAGGATCACCTGTCCAACGACTTGCAGCGTTCGTAGCTAAACATCTGCAGCCGCATGTAGCAGATGCGGCTTCATACGTTATGAATTCTACCCACTTCATCGAGATGCTGCAAAAGGAGAAAATTACACCGACCGATATCCTCGTGAGCTTTGACGTCGTCTCTCTGTTTACTAAAGTGCCAGTTGCCGAAGCTCTAAACGTCATTAAACAGAAGTATGATCCACCTCAACACATCATCAAACTTGCCGATCATTGTCTCCAGAATACATATTTCATCTATAATGGTCAACGCTACAAGCAAATAGAAGGAGCGCCGATGGGTTCACCTTTGTCTCCCGTCATTGCGAATCTCTTCATGGAGGACTTCGAATCGAAAGCACTGGACAGCACCATTTACAAACCGAAACTTTGGCTTCGGTATGTCGATGATGTCTTTGCCATATGGGGTCATGGTAAGAATCGACTTGCTGATTTCCTTACCCATCTCAATAGCATCCATAATAAGATCCAGTTTACGATGGAATTGGAGAAGAACAACCACCTTCCATTCCTAGACGTTCTCATCACCAAGAAGAATGGAAAATTGGGGCACACGGTTTATAGGAAGACCACGCACACCAATCGCTACCTAAATGCTAATTCACACCACCACCCTGCTCAACTACAATCAGTCCTGACAACACTGGTTTGTAGATCAAGAAGGATAGCCGACAAGGAGAATACAAGACAAGAATTAGCAACCCTTGCTCGAGTATTCGAACAAAATGGTTATGGCAGAGCAGCGATTAGGAAAGCGTTCCGACCACCGAAAACCAAAACGCAAGACGCAGAAGAGGAGAGACCTTGTGGCACGGCGTACCTGCCTTACATCCGAGGCACGACAGAGAAAATCGGAAGAATCCTTAGAAAATGTAACATCAGGACAACCTTTACCACGGATAGAAAAATCCAGTCCATACTGAGGAATCCTAAAGAGTACATCCCTTTGGAAAACCAAGGAGTCTACGAGATACCGTGTCGGGATTGCGATAGCAGCTACATAGGCCACACCAACCGGAGAATAAAGGCACGCAAGGAGGAACATCAGAATTATGTTAAGAAGATGGAACACACTTCATCGCTAGTGCATCATATATGGGATACTTCGCACAAGATTGATTTCGACAACACCAAGAGCATTGCCAGCGTCGAACACAAAGACGCATGCATCATACGAGAAGCCATCGAAATCGTGAAACGTCCGAATTGTATGAACACCCGCGACGACACAAGCCGATTACCTGCATCGTGGTTACCAACGTTACTACAAGCAACGGCCGGCCATTCTCTGCGAACACCAGCCATCCGTCCTAGCAGTACAGCTCCCTCGATGCTAGTTGCCACAGTAATTGATAAACAACCTATTCAGTCAGCTGTGCATCAAGTTGACAGTCCGTCGTGTTGCCGCATAACTAGAAGCCAAACCCGGACTACAAGGACTTGAAAATGACGAATGTGATTTCGTCGAAACGTCGTCCAACCCCAAACGCCATTCAAGATGTTCTTCAACCAGTTGAAGAAATCTTCAAATTTATTAAGCGGTATGACACCCTGAAATGTTTACCTTTAATACATATCAGCCGCGAAAACCTTCGTAATATTAATATATATATATATATATATATAATCAAGTCCCCCAAAAATACCCTTATAAAGAGTGTAGGGGTGTGAATAAAACAGTACATAGTCACAATCTATCGCATTTCACTTTTCACAAATTTTGTCCAGTCCTTTCTGTTTACGGCTATCTTCTTGGCTTCTGACGTTGTCTTTCCTTTTTTCATTAGGATTTTTCTTATTACGTCGTCCCAGGTCTCCCTTGGTCTACCTCTTCTCTTTTTCAGTCCTGTTTTCGTTTCCCATACTCTTTTAACTGGCCTTTTGTCATTCATCCTGTGTAGATGGCCCCACCATCCTAGCTGTCGCTGTTCTATAAACTCTGCTACTGGCTGAATTTTCAGTTCGTTCCTTATATGGTCGTTCCTAATTCTGTCTCTTCTCGTGATTCCTTTTACCCTTCTTAAATATTTCATTTCGCTCGCCTGTAACCTGCTCCTGTCTGCTTGTGTTACTACCCATGATTCGCACCCGTATGTTAGGATTGGTCTGTAAATAGCTCTGTATACTTTCATCTTTGTTTGCTTTCTTATCTCTTTCTTATTGATAAATCCCTTACTCATTGCGTAGTATACTTTAATTGATTTTTCTATTCTGTTATTTATTTCTGTGTGTTGCTTTCCCGTTTCTTCAAATGTTACTCCTAGGTACTGAAAATCTGTTACTTGTTCTATTTCTACTCCTTCTAGTTGGATATGTAATTCTTGTTTTTCCCTTGAGATTGCCATTACCTTAGTTTTGCTTTTGTTCATTTTCATACCATATTTTAAGAGAGTCTCATTCCAGTTGGTAAGGTTGTCTTGGAGATCTTTTTCTGTTCTTGCGATAAGTGCTATATCATCAGCAAATGCACATTCGGTAATATTGACTGGTTCAAGGTTGTGATGTCCGATATACATGGGTTTCGTTTTCATCCCAGCTTCTCTAATTATTTCGTCCATATAGGTTATGAAGAGTAGGGGGCTCAGCCCTCCTCCTTGTCGTACTCCCTTTTTTGTGGTGAAGATGTCAGATCTCATGTTATTACTGATTACACAATTTTTAGTTTCCTTGTATAAACTTCTAACTGCTCCAATGAGCTTTTCATTGACGTTCTTTTTGCATAGGCTTTCCCATATTTTGGCTCTTGGGACTCTGTCAAACGCTTTTTCCATATCTAAAAAGGCCAAGTAGGTAGTTTTCCCATTCGTCAGTGACTTGTTTATTATTTCCTTTATTGTGAACACGTGGTCTTGGGTACTTCTGCCTTTTCTGAATCCACTCTGTGTCTCGATCAGCTTGGGCTCAATTACTAGTCTTAATCTTTTTTCCAGTATATGTTCATATATTTTAGTAATTGTACTTAGTAGGGTTATTCCCCTATAGTTGTTGCAATCTTTATTGTCTCCTTTTTTAAAAATTGGAACTATCAACCCTAATTCCCAATCCCTAGGTATTTTTTCCTCTTCCCATGCGTTTTTTAATATTTCCCACAAGAGTTGTCTCCCATCTTCTCCCATATTTTTGGCCATTTCGGTAGTTATTTTGTCGGCTCCTGGAGCTTTGCCATTCTTTAGTCTTTGTATCGCTTCCTGCAGCTCTTCCATTGTTATATCATTCTCTTTTGTATGCCTTTCTTTTTTACCTTTGTCCTCCCTACTTTGATCTTGCTCTTCCATCGGGCTTCCTGTGTTTAACAGATTTTCGAAGTATTCCTTCCAACGATCCATAATCTCCTTTTCTTCTATCAATAATGCTCCGTCTATATTTTTAATCGTGGTTGTTCTTGTATTTTTGCTGCTTCGGAGATTTTTGAGTACTTTATAGAACAGTTTTTGGTTCCCTAGGCTGTCCCTTTCTAACTTCGCTCCAAAATCTTCCCATGACTTTTCTTTTGCTTCTTTCACTAACTTTTTAACCTTTTTTCTTTGTTCTTTGTATAGCTGGTAATCTGCTTCTATCTTGCTGCTCAGGTATTTTTGCCACTTCTTCTTCTTGTTTTTAACTTGTTGCTTTATTTCGTCCGTCCACCATGACGTCTGTTTTTTGCACTCCGTCGTCATACTTATACCGCACACTTCTATTGCTGATTCAACAAGACTGTTTTTAAAGATTTCCCATTTCTCTTCCATGTTCATTTCTTTTAAGTCTTCCTTTACTTTTTCTAGTTTATTACTTATTGTTTTCTCGTATGTTTTTGCGGCTTCCTTGTCTTTCAGTTTATATGATCTTATGCTTTGATGTTGTGCTTTTCTTACTTCCGTTATATTATTAGTGCTTCTTTCATTTTCTTTTTCCTTTATTGTGGCTACCAGTAGGTAATGGTCACTATCTATTTCACTTCCTCTTTTAACTCGTACATCTAGTATTGCTGTTTTGTTTTCTCTTTCAACCAATATGTAGTCAATTATCGACTTTTCTTTTCTGCCCGGTTCTACCCTCGTGTACCTGTGTATTTCCTTATGTTTATAAAAGGTATTTGTTATGACTAAGTTATGATCCAAGCAAAAATCCAGTAGTCTTACTCCGTTATTATTTCTTTTTTCTTCTCCGTATTTGCCAACAACTGCTGCATAGGTGGCCTCTTTTTTCCCCACCCTTCCGTTAAAATCTCCAGCTACGTATATTTTCCCTTTGACTGTTTCCATTACGAGAGTCAGTTCTTCCCAGAAACTATTCTTTTTATCTAGTCTTTCATCGTCATTTGGGCCGTACACTGCTATTATTGTCTTTGTATGTGTTTTGTTTTTTAGTTCTATTGTTAGTATTCTTTCGGATATTGCGTCCCATTTGTTTATTTGGTTCTTAGCAACGTTACTTAGTATACATGCTACTCCCGCAGCTGCTCGTTCGCTTTCGTTAACTCCGCTCCATATTAATAAGTGTCCATTCTGTAATTCTAGAATTCCTTTCCCCTTTTTCTTTGTTTCTGTAACTACTAGGATATCTAGATTTGCTTTTTCAAATTCATTGCTTAATTCTATTTCTTTTCCATTTATGCTTCTTACATTCCATGCTCCCATTTTCAGATATTCCTGCTTCTGTACTTTCTGTCTCTCCATTTTTTTGTTGTTCATTCGAATTTTTAACTCCTTTGTTTCTTCCCTCCACCTTTCCTTTTCCTTTCTGCTACCTTGTCTTTCATTATTTATTAATCCCTTTTTCTTTTCGTTGTTTCTTTTATCTTGTCGTTTTCCTTTTTCTATTGCCGTCTTCGTCATCGTGTTTTCGTCCTGCTTCACTTCCTTTGCTACTTGTTTTCTAAGTTTTTTGATATTCTTTGTTTACTGGGGTCCCATTCGTATTTTTCTCCTTCTATCCAGATTTTTTGATAACCAACCTTAACTGTCTTTCCTTTTTCCCTTTCATCTCTGGCAATACTACGTAATTCGGCCTGAATTCTTCTCTCTTCGAATGTTTGATCGTTCTCCATAAATATTCTTGTACCCTTTAACATACTTTTCTTTTCCATGATCTTCTTTTTATTTTCCCATGAGTTTAATTCTACGATGAACATTTTTTTATCCTGTTTTCCCAATACGCTGTATCCATTTTTAACTTCCACGTCAATATTGAGCTTGTCTTTTATAAATTCTTGAACTCCTTGTCTTTTTAAAATTACAGAACTATAATATTACAAAAGGATACGATCTGGCGACTAAATCTCAATCGAAAATAACATTTAAAATGTATTATAATATGTTTGCTACGCAAGTGACTATGGTTAATTCCTTAAAACCTCGAGGGCCGCGGTAGCTCTGGAGTAAGGACTCTGCCTACAAATACAAAAGTCGTCGGTTCAAATTCGACCAGCGGCCGTGACGAACAGCTTTTTTAAATTAAATAAATGCGAGCGAGAGAGAACAACAGCGAGAGAGAGACATATGTCAACGAGGCGCGTAATCAAAATTCAAAAATGGGCGCTAAATTAGAAAATTTGAAAATACGCTAGAGGTGCGCGCGCAGAAAAAACCAAGATGGCTGACACCCGGGAAGTTTAAATTCAAAAAATTGAACTTAGAAAAAATCGGAAACATTTCAAATTCAAATATTCGCGCGAAAATAAAATGGCCGTCGCGTAATTCCAGAAGCAAATTAAAAATGGCCGCGCGTAATTTAATCGGAAGCTAATGCGTAATTTAATCAGTAGCACATATGTAAATTACATATCAAACTTCATATGTGATTAATTAGATCAAACCGCGAAATTAATTGGGTCAATCCGCGAATTAAAATTAAAACCGCGAAATCCGCGAATATATCCGCGAATTAAACCGCGAATCAATTAAAAGGAGTGGGGGCAAACTGTCCCCTTCTACTACCATGTATATGCATCAATCTGGGATATTTTTGGTTTTGTAAGTTCAAAAACGTATGGTGTGCACGTTTGATTTGAATCAAAGCATAACAATTGAGTCTCGCATAGCTTATCATTTGGTATTTTGATGTGATTCTTTTGGTAATAAAAATAATTATTTATGCTGATTAACGTACAATGGTCATTTTCTATTGGTATGGATTCTAGATTACTAAATAATATGGTGTTATATGTGGGTATAATCATTCTGTAATTTTGTTGATTAATGTATATAGGAAAAGGTGTTAGTTGTGTTAGTTGGTAATAGTTACATCACCTAT
>CALNHX010008028.1:0-65876 GCA_940337035.1 Agriotes lineatus
ATAGCCAGCTTCATCTGTTTCCGCTAACGCTTTACACCACGCTCAGCGGGTATGAATGAAGCTGGCCATGCAATTACAAACGGGTGTTCAACATGGTGGCAATTTTGAATTTATACGAGTCTGATGGTGGAAGCTATTGTCCAGATTTGCTACGTAATAAATCGCTTGTTTTTTAATTTATTTTAGTTATAAACGGGGCTGCGCGCACTATTTCGCGGTCTATTCTATTCAATTTACCACCAGTTTTAGGCTTAGACCAAAGAAGGAAGCAGCCGGGGCTTCGACCCTCTCCAAGGAGGCCCTCGGAAAACCGCCCCTCTCCAAGGGGGTTCACTGGGCTCCGCCCCTCTCCAAGGGGCCCTAGGTGGTCCGCTCCTCTCCAAGGGGGCCCTCGAGGCTCCAGGGGTTTCGCCCTTCTCTAAAGGGGCCCACGGGGCTCCAGGGGTTCCACCCCTCTCTAAGAGGGCCTTTGGGGTTTCGGGGACTCCGCCCCCCTCCAAAGGGGCCCTTGGGACTCCGCTTCTCTTCAAGGGGGTCCTCAGGACTTCGCCCTTCTCCAAGGGGGCCCCCGGGACTTCGCCCTTCTCCAAGGGAGCCATCGGGTCTCCGCCCCTCTCCAAGGGACCCTTGGGACTCCGCTTCTCTTCAAGGGGGCCTTCGGGACTTCGCCCCTCTCCAAGGGGCCCTTGGGACTCCGCTTCTCTTTAAGGGGGCCTTCGGGACTTCGTCCCTCTCCAAGGGGGCCCCGGGGCTTCGCCCCTCTCCAAGGGGGCTCACGGGGCTCCGCCCCTCTCCAAGGGGGCCCTTGGGACTCCGCTTCTCTTCAAGGGGGTCCTCGGGACTTCGCCCCTCTCCAAGGGGGCCCTTGGGACTCCGCTTCTCTTCAAGGGGGTTTTCAGGACTTCGCCCTTCTCCAAGGGGGCCCCCGGCACTTCGCCCTTCTCCAAGGGAGCCATCGGGTCTCCGCCCCTCTCCAAGGGGCCCTTGGGACTCCGCTTCTCTTCAAGGGGGCCTTCGGGGCTCCGCCCCTCTCCAAGGGGGCCCCGGAGCTTCGTCCCTCTCCAAGGGGCTCACGGGGCTTCGCCCCTCTCCAAGGGAACCCTTAGCGCTCGGCACCTCTCCAAGGGAGCCCCCGGGACTTCGCCCTTCTCCAAGGGAGCCATCGGGGCTCCGCCCCTCTCCAAGGGACCCTAGGTGGTCCGCTCCTCTCCAAGGGGGCCCTCGAGGCTCCAGGGGTTTCGCCCTTCTCTAAAGAGGCCCACGGGGCTCCAAGGGTTCCGCCCCTCTCCAAGGGGGCCCTTGGGACTTCGCCCCTCTCCAAGGGGCCCTTGGGACTCCGCTTCTCTTTAAGGGAGCCTTCGGGACTTTGCCCCTCTCCAAGGGGGCCCCGGAGCTTCGTCCCTCTTCAAGGGGGCACACGGGGCTTCGCCCCTCTCCAAGGGGGCCCTTAGCGCTCGGCACCTATCCAAGGGGGCCCCCGGGACTTCGCCCTTCTCCAAGGGAGCCATCGGGGCTCCGCTCCTCTTCAAGTGGCCCTGGGGGCTCCACCCCTCTCCAGGGGGACACTCGGGGCTCCGCCCCGGTCGCGAAATCGAGGCGACGGTGAAATGCATGTAAACGCAAATGGGGGCATCGCGTCTGCAATTGTCGTGACACACACGTTTGGATCGTTCTCCTTTATTTATATGATACTGGGTGACAATAAGATCAGCGTCATGTCTCTATCTCCTTTACTTATCAACCGATTTGAATTAAACAAGGATAATAAACATAATTTTCAGGGCCGGCGGTTGACGTGGGTAGTAGGGGTAGTACTACCCACTCGAAAATATCCGTGTGGGTAATTACCCACTCGAAACTTTCAAACAAAACCTAAAATTTGAAATTGGGGATGGTTCCTATTCGGAACTACAGCCAGAGGTAGTCATAGAGATCTCTTTTACGCTTTGGGAAAATAGACATTATATGAAAATCGTTCCCGAATTCGTACGTTTTCTGAGGTTAATAATAACAGTATCAGGTTCTTCTTGTTCTAATGAAAGAAGTTTTTCAGTTTTGCGTCGAATAATAGTTATTTACTATACAAGTGGGATAACAGCATCATTAATATACGTGTGTGTAAGTTACAAACGAGTGCGTAGCACGAGTTATGTAAGCACACATGTATTGTACAAATTTTTATCTACGACTGTCTAAAATTGAGAAAAGTGCATTAAGAGAAATGTCAGATCCGCCATTTTCAAAAATATTTTAGTAGGCAAATGTCATTATGTCATTCATTTGACACTATTTCAGTTACGTAATGAAGTCATTACACAACTCAGTTGCGTAATGAAACCATTACATAACTGAGTGGTGTAATGAGCTTCATTATCTAACTGAAATAGTGTCAAATGAGTGACGTAATGCGTTACTTATCCCACTGGAGTATATAATAGTATATTATATCATGAGGGACTAAAGTGCACCATTTAATCCCGCGAGTGGAGTTTGTTGCCTCGAGGGTGAAGCCCGAGGGCAGCAACCACTCAAGGGATTGAGGCACTTTAGTCCCGGGGTATATACGCTATTTTTTGCACTTTTGGGAACATTATCATCAAACATTTCCAAAATTTGGAATCTGTCAATTTGGAAACTGACAATTACAATTTATTAAAAACTGAATTGCATCAGGTCCTGGATAGCCTGAATCAGTTGGCAGTACTGAAGTGTATTGTCAGTATATGTCAAATTCGAGATTTGCAGGTTAAGTTTTGCGTCAGTGTGTGTCAAATGACAAACAAATCCTAACCTACTAACCTCGTGTGTACATAAATTTACCATAGTTACGGTATCATTTTTACTTTAGTCCCTAGGGATTAAATAAGCTACTTTAGTCCTTGTTTACGGGGACTAAAGTATCAACTTTAGTCCCGGAAGTGCAAAAAATAGCTATTTATGCAACAAGTGCTAAAAGTCGACTTTTATGCACGAGACATGAAAATGTGCATAAACGACTTTTAGCACGCGTTGCATACAATATTTTATCTACGACCTTAATTTTACCGTTATTAATCCATAAATATCGATTTAACAAATGTTTGCATCTACGACACTTCTAATTTATGTCATAATAAATAGTAGGCAATGCGCGGGCGAATTTTTGCGAAGCCAGTGCTGTCAAGGTCAGTTACGAAATGTAATTATTAATACTCCACATCTGAGTGTATTCATTACATAACTCTTTAATTATTTCAAAAACACGTTACCTGTAACGCAAGAAGCAACTAGAATAACTTTACAACTTCACTTCCAGTCCGAAATTGTAGTTTTATAACCTCACTTCACTTTTAGCGGAAACATACGTTCCGCGAGTATGGAAGAACGCGAACCAATCCGCCGTCCGCAGCAGGAAAACCAAACGTCCCTAAGTACACAAATTGACGAAACAACAAAGCCATAAAACATGAAAAGCTTTTCGGAACTTGCAGCAAATAGCGAAATATGCAGTTTCGAAAATAAAACCAAAGGGCACCAATAAAAGTCGGCACCGGGTAGTCTAGAATAGATCCGGGTTTAAACCCGCGGCCAACCCAAGGAACAATGAAAAACCACATCGCGAGGGTTAATTAAATTAAAAACACCAGCCACCTTAGGATGCGAAAAATCACCTAACCAATGCAAGTACGAGTGAACAATGCCGACCGTTAATAAGTCCGCGAAACGCTGCGGCACATATAGGAAATCAGCCCCACAGCCGAGCCGCTTCTATTGTGGAAATAAATTAAAAATCTTAACTTTGTTAATATGCGAGCAAAACCTATCAAATACAGGCTCAAAATTCAGTTTTTAGAAGATGAAAACAATGCACAAGTTTTCGACAAGATGGAACTTCACGCCGCAGCGTATGGGAAATCAGCCCCACAGCCGAGCCGCTTCTATTGTGGAAATAAATTAAAAATCTTAACTTTGTTAATATGCGAGCAAAACCTATCAAATACAGGCTCAAAATTCAGTTTTTAGAAGATGAAAACAATGCACAAGTTTTTGACAAGATGGAACTTCACGCCGCAGCGTATGGGAAATCAGCGCCATAGCCGAGTCGCTTCTATTGTGCAAATAAGTTACAAATCTTAACTTTGTTAATATGCGAGTAAAACATAGCAAGTAAAGGCTCAATATTCGAGTTTTTAGAAGACGAAAACAATGCACGTGTTTTCAACAAGATGGCACTTCGCGCCGCGGAGATCTGACTCGCGAATCCAATTCACATCAAATTTGCAAGCGCCTCACTGCCGTTCAGCCAATCGCGAGCGAGGATTCGGAAGACAAAGTCGGCAAGCCTTTTATAAACCCCGGGATTCTTGAGGAAGGCATTCAGTTCCAGCCATCAGTTCCAGCCAACAGTTCCAGTCATCGGCATCCAGTGTCCAGCAGCCAGTGTACTCCAACCACAAATCGAACTTAGTCTCCAGTGGTGCTCACCGAGCTCCTAGGACTTAGCGAAATTAACCCAGTGAATACAAATCGAACTTAGTCTCCAGTGGTACTCACCGAGCTCTTGGAGACTTAGGGAAATTTGCACCAGTAAACAATCGAACTTAGTCTCCAGTGGTGCTCCCCGAGCTCCTGGACATTAATAGAAATTGCATAACGTCCGCCCTGTATTCAGCCGGATCCAGCGGCCCGACGCGCCTGCCGCCCCCAACCTCCGCCGTCATCGCCCTCCGAGTCAACTGCATCCTAGCGACGTCCCGGATACCGGCCAACAACTCGGAGAACCCGCGGAGCCACCCCCGAGAGCTGCCCCCGCTTCTTTGGAGTAAGGACGTTTCTCCCCCCCGTTCCACGAGACGCCGCCTCCAGCCTCCCCCTCCGAGGACGTCGCCTCCCCCCCACACACTAATCCTTCTCATTTTTGTTTCACAGACTCCAGGAGACCTTCCAGCGCCTGTTCGGCCGCTCACCTACCCCCGACCCCGAGTCGCCCTTGACCTTCAAGGCTCGCCGGTGTCTGCAGGTGCATCCGCCCTCAGGATCTCCCATCGCCGCCGCCTACCGGACGGATTCCCCCTTCAGAGGTACTCCTCCTTTCGGACGGACGCCGCCTCATCGCCGCCCTCTCCCCCGACGCCTGAACCCCACAACACGCCCACGGGACTGGAAGCCCTGCTTGCCCGGACCCCGACAGGCCTCCGCCTCCAGCGCCGCCGCCAGCGCCAGGTCTGCCGCCGCCCCCGGCTCACGCGCCCCTCCCCACTAAAGGAAGAACTCCGAGACAACATCCGACGAGACAACATCCGAAGACCCCGCGCCGCCGGAGTCTTCGAGTCGTAATCAAATAGTTAAGCATCCTTGTATATATACTGCTCAAAATGAATTTGGGATCAGTTTTATATTTTCTATTACTTTATACAGGATGCACAGATTTGAATGAAACTTTTAGTGATTATCTATGGACTAACACAGTATTTATTAAATACGGAAAATTAATTCAAAAACAAGTAACAAGATTCTTAAGTTAACATTAACAGAAAACGTACAAAATTAAAGACCGCAACAAATAAAGAAAATGGCCCAGAATTCTTTCTGGCATTAAAGGTAGTAACGGGTATGACCTCCCCTCGCAAGTAAGACACTTCGACACCTGTTACCCATACTGTTGATGAGATTTGAAATCGTTCTTGTGGTATTTGCTCCCATTCCTGCACAAGACGATTTCTGAGACATTTAAGTTTTGAGGAGGCTCTCCTGCTCGAATCCGTCGTTATAGTTCGTCCCAAGCATGCTCTATGGGGTTCAGGTCAGGACTGTAAGCCGGCCAGTCCATAGTGTGAATATTATGGGCATTCAGGTACTCTTGAACAATTCTTGCAAAATGAGAGCGGGCGTTATCCTGTTGATAAATGAACCCTTGACCATGATTTTGAGCATACGGTCGAACGTGAGGTTGCAGAATGTCATCGATATAGCGTTGAGCTGTTAGAGAGCCCCCTTCTACAATGACAATCTCAGTGCGGTTGTTCAAAGATATTCCACCCCATACCATAATAGAGCCTCCTCCAAAATGCAGGCTTTTTTGCACCATATTGTCTGCGAATCTCTCACCTTGCCTTCTGTCGACTCTTACACGACCATCACAGTAGAAAGTCAAAAGTCAGCAGTAACTGCAACTGCAGTGACCAAAAATATAAAAACTAAAGGATAGCGGTGATTTATAAACTGATCCCTAATTCATTTTGAGCAGTATATATATTAGAAAAATAAAACCTCTGTAATTTTTTTCTCTCTCTTTCTCTCTCTCTTTCGCTCTCGCACTTAGGTCTGCCCCGCCTACCGGGGAGAGCGCCATTGGCCGATTGAGTTGCCAGGGCAATATCTGCAACAGTCGCCATTAGCAGGAGTTAACCCTCGCCCGCAATCCAACGAGGCCACGGGATCGAGTCGTGTTAAACGTTTATACTATTTTAAATATATAATTCCAAAGTTAATAACTACCCCAGTAGTTTTATTGTTGTACGATAATTTGGACAAGAATACGATAGTTTTAAGCTGTTAGTACTATATTTTTACTTCCTTTTACGATAAAGGAAATAGTGGATTCACCCCAAAAATTCTAAATTGAGTTTTCAACAGATATTCACGTTTTAGAGTCCCCTTAACCCAAAAAATATGTTTTTGTTCATTGGTCTGTCTGTCTGTCTGTGTGTGAACAGAATATCTCAAAAACGAAATGAGGTATGGCGTTGAAACTTCATATATGTATTAGTTGTATGTACTATCTAGATGCGACAGCAAGCTTTTGAATAAAATCGCATAACCGCAAGTATGGTGTTTACTCTTGTGATTTTTCAGTTGTTTTCGATTTTTTCAAAAAGGCTGAAACGATTTTTTTCAAACTTTACATTTTTATTACATTTTTAATGTGTATTGTTGTGAAATACGTGATTTTCCAGTTGAATACCTCTAAAATGGGTTTATTTTGTTTTTTCTTTTTTTTATTAACTCCTATTTTAAATAGAACACTCGGTATATTATTACATTTCTGAATTCATCTTAAAATTTTAGTGAACCTTTGTCTTTTCAACTAACGCTGTATTTTGTACGGTTTCTGTATAATTTGCAATTTTTGACAAATGCTTAAAAATTAAAAATCAAATTTTTGGCTAATTATAAGATCACTGTAAAAGGAAGTTGTGTGCGTGTATCACACCAGATTTTTTCTCTATGGTGTTGGCAACCCTGGTTTTAACGCAGAAAAAGAATAATAAAATATGACTTGCTCAGCTAACCTTACTTTTGCAAAAATTGTGTATATACTCTTCTAATTATTCTAAAAATGTCTGAAATTGCCATAGATCAAGCAGAAAATGCTGCGCAATACTTATACAACATAGCGAGTCTTTTACCAACTTCAGCAACCGCAAGTATACTTAAGTCTTATTACTTGTAAGTATTAACCAACCTGTATGCAATAGCCACTAGTTGCACGAACGTGTTTAGAACAAAATGTCGCAAACAGACCCTCAAGGGCCCCGTGGGCTTGCCCCACCAGTTCTTCAAAAAAACGAAGCGGTGCCCTCGATGCTGCGTGCAGTATGAAGGCGAATCTCCATCGTTCCAAATCATGCCCGAACGCAGGAAAAATAGGTTTTTGCGCAGACTGCTGCGAAAGAATGCAGGCCAAGAAAACTTAACTTCATTTCAAAGAGCTTACTGCAAGAATTTTGCTGCCAAAGGGAACGTGAACGCGCATAACAGGCTGGTACGTTGAAGGTATGGGTAGATTTTCGTGTTTTAATATGTGTTTTTAGGCAGTAACTTGTGGTATATGTAAAAACACTACAGTAAAAAAATTGGAAAAACCTGAACCACTTGTGGTAAGCCCGGTTATGACCACAATTTCCAAAGGCAAGAAAAAGAAGAAAAAGGATCGGTTTTCGGGGTTAAATAAGGATGTCGTTTTGGCGATGACGCCTCTGAGGAAACCTAGTAAAGATTTGAAGGTACAGTCTACGCCTGTATGTACAAAAGACGCCATTAATGAAAGAAAAGGGAATTCTAGTAAGAAGAAACTGAAAAAAGGCAATATTAATAACAGTAACAGTAATTTTAATGTTAAACCGGTAGAAAGTAAACATAAACAAGTTAAAGCAAAAGAAAAGCAGAAACAGAAATTGAAAGGTTTGCAAAATATTTTAAATAAATCTAAGAAAAAGAGCAATTCAGCTACTTTGTTGAAACAGTTTTTGACTGATTTATAAATACTGTTCAAGTTTAATAGTGCCTTTTACCGAATAAAAATAAAAATACTTTAAATATATTTTATTTTGTTATACAAACACAACAGATCAAGATCTTACAAAAAATGTTATTACGTCAAAGATATGGTAAAGTAAATAGTGTTGCAACAAGTGGTCATGTCCTTATTCGCCCAGAAAATCTTTCAAGAGTCTCATAATGCTCTCAGGTAGGTATAGGAATTTTCAAAAAGTTATGTTTAAAACGTTTTCAAAGTAGCGTTTACTATTTTACCATCAACAAAATTGTAATGCTTTATATCTGAGCTCTTTGAATTAGTCTTCTTTTCTAAAGTACAAGCACTTTACAACGTATTCATACCATCTAACCAATTATATTATATGACTAGACATATGTATGGCTTTTGTTAGTTTCTAAAGGAAAATTATGAGAATCCATTTGTCTTAATTACATTCAGCTTGATGAAATTATCACACTGGTGGTTGGCACAGTCTAAAGGAATCATCCTCCGGTCAATAAATTTCCCTCATTCCAGTGGTATTTGGTCCTTTACAATCTGAAAATCAAGATTTTTGTTTATAAAAGTAAAACTTACTATTGTTTCTTTTATTATTGGCCATGCGAAGTGCAGATTGTCCATATTTCCTGTGTTTTGTCGGTTACTTCTGTAGCTACTGGTAGCCAGGTCTCAATTTTATTTTTGACTATAGTTTACGTAGCATATGCAAAATTCTTAATTGTTTTTATGGTGAATTATGGACAAACTGTACATCTTAACTACTCACTGCTATAGCCAATGATCAAAGCCCTACTAGAATTTTATTAATAAATATTAAAGAAATAAAAATACTAAAAAGCAAAGCATGAAATTGAACAACTTGGAAGACAAAAAAACATCTGTGTTAGTAGTAAAAACCACACACGTATTTAGCACAAGAATGGCCTGCAATAACTGCACGACACGTCCAGACCGGGAAATGAAAATTGGGCGCATTGACAGACCATTGTAGCAAAAAGCAACGTACCTGGGCGCACATACTACGATACTGCTGGTCAGAGCAAGAGTCAGGCCTTTCGGGCATCTCTCTGCCACGCCGTCGAATTTCCTGGCTCACCTCCACCAAGTCTAGAATGGTGACGGGGTCCAGCTTATGTCTGCCAATGAGCCCAACTAAATATTCGATGTAGTGCAGCCTGCACACAACACAAACACATCAGTCCACAAATTCATTTATTACTGCTGCTTAGGTCTGTATTTTGGACTGCTGAGGGGCTAGTGTATTAATGGTTTCATTAAGTACAAAACTGGATCAATACTGCACAAGTTACGATGCTTCAAACTGGCCGTTGCCAATACCTGCAAGAGTCGCCTACGGTACACTTCCCTGGGGGTTCCCCAGGCGTTAGGTGGCAGCTTTTTAGCCGCTCGGCGGACGAGCGTCTCTAAGTCGTCGGCTGACAGCATCGATATGGGGTCTAATCGATGCTGTCGTATTAAGATACTAAGATATTCTAAATAATGCATCCTACAATGGTTAGATATCTAATTATAATTTGATAATTTTACTTATAACATATAGGTACATATTGGGAATTGCTTATTTTGCTAATGGAAAGAATTATGAAAAAAAAGTTAAAGTTACAGAAAAACGAATAAATTTTTACTAATTTGTCAGCTGTGTGTACTGTGTATCGCAAGTGATGCATCACCCAATGTATGTACCTACATATAACATGCAAAAGCTATTAGTGATAGTATTTTTGAAAGGAGTAGCAAATCGACGCTTGTTGATATTTACTGGCATAAATGAAACATTTGTAACTAAAAAACATGTAGGTATCTATTATGGATGTAAATTTGTTGTATTCGTTTTCTCCCGCGTACAATTTGGAGCACACACCGCCGATCTTAGATCGTCAGAAGGAATAATTTTACACTGAAGTCTGTCACTCGTCCTCAAGCAGGGAGGTTGCTTCTGCAGCGAGCGTTTTTACGCCTAGTTCACGTCGCTGGTGAGCCACAGGCTAGTTATTTCCGAGTGAAAGGGAAGGTGGCGATAAGAGACGTCAAGCGAACTGCACAGACAGTTTGTGGCTAAGTGGCTTACGTGTTACTATTCTCTTGATGCCCTATAGCTGGCAGAAGTAACTTCACAGTCGTGAAGGCTCTTTGGTTGTTACCGGATAATTAAAACTTCTACAGTGCTTAAGCCCTTAGAGTTTTGTTTTTTGCTAATTGAGTTACCGTCCGTCCCAAAGATTGATTTTTTTATTGGACCAGATTCAAACATTGCCCAGAATGTTTCCGTTGGCTTCAGTTTCTTCTCATCGATGGCCGAATTACAACGTTGGTCAAACTTCTGACCCCATGCTGCCGAACTCGTAGCCCACCATCCTGCCCATCCCAGGTTACCTTTGTGGATCTGGGGTTTCGAACGCTAACGCTTCTCAGACAAACCTACAAATTCGCTGCCGAAAATTACTACTGTAACACCTCATAAAATAATGCCCCTACTCTTTTACTGTTTAACCTCGCTAGTCGGGCAAATGTTTACTTTTGAGTCTTTTGAGTTTCGATTTCGGCCATATTTAACACGAAAGACAACGTGAAGCGTCTCGCGTCTCGGACAGTTGGAAAAATTTCGATCTAATAAGCACATCTTCAAAGTCTCTTGACGTACCGCATTTTTGAGATAATCTGAGGCATTTACTCTGTGATTTTCATCTGATATGTTGATTATTACGGCAGTGGACCTCTTGTCTGAGTTGGTAACCAATCATCCATCCTGCTCACATCACCGTTGGCTCTCACTTGCACCAGCGAATTTCTAGACTGGTCGAGATTTACAATGATTTATATTTGCGCATATTGTGAAGATTTAGGATGATCTATATTTAGGCCATATTGAAAAGCGCATGACTTAAATATTTACCGTCTGAGTTGTCTACAAAATTGTGATGAAATTGAGAATCGAGTCCCGTCTTCAGCTGATATTAATTTAGGCTTTCTTTTCCATTGTATTTATTTACAGCGCATTTACAGGCCTGTTGGGGCCAGTCAAATTGTAAGTTGCAAATTGTACCATAGCACGTAATTTACGTTCTTTATTCTGTATCTGCGTAACGTCACCCGGCCAGGGCAAATTGAACGCGCACTAAATAAGTAAGAATTTCTTATAATTTGATGTCGCTTGGACCCGTGCTGAATAATATAATGTTTTCAGTAATACCTATAGCGGTTTTTTATGTCGATTCATTGTGCCTTGATTGTGAAAGTGAAGGCACATAACGCTATTCCAGTTTAAGCAGAAGCATTATAAGCTACCAGGTAAGTTCGATTTTTTCCAAAACCAGGGAAGTCCTTATTATTTTAGAAAGCTTCCCACGACATCTCCATGCTTAGATTAGCAGGTGGCGCCTAACAATTTCCAAATAGGCATGTATGCTGGTGGAGGTACTGCTCTACCAGACGAAAGATATCTATAGGCTAAGAACTAGCACTTAAATTAGAGAGACTATTTGACGAAGAAGGAAGTACAGGATTGTCGGATAATTCTACAGAAGATAAAGATTGTCAGGCCATTTTCTATCTTTCCTTAATTCCGACACTTAAATAAACCTTTAAAACTGATTTGGTACATAGTCGACGAGTCCGCCTATATTCCAGTCCCGTTTCGGCATGATATTAGCATTTATACGATAGCCTTTTCGCATTACGCAAAGATCCTGGCCCGCACGTGGCTCTTAGTTCCGCACGGCAGGCTGACATTTCGCGCGGCTCTCTATATAGTCGCAGTCGGAACTGGTGATTTCATGGAATGCAGGAACGCTCAATTTTCTACTTATTCAAAATTTAGCCCGTGTGAGCGAGTGAGAAAACCCGAATTTCATTTGAATCATCTGTCGATTTCTCTCGAATAGAGACAGCTGCAGTTAGTATGACGCGTGGCCCTGGCTTCCCATTGGTTACTCCAGCCGTGCGTAACGACAGCTGGGCTTATGATCGCGTTTTGGTAGCTTCTAGAGGCAGACAGTGCTTGGCCAGCGTCAAAGTGACGAGTGTTTTGTTGTTGGTGTCCGAACGGGGGCTTGCTGTTTTGGTTCATTCATCCGTATGAAGGCGGGTTTCGCCTAATTTTGTCAGTCAATGTTTCGACGGGATTAATCGCTGAGTGATCCAAATTAGCGGCTTTGCTCATTTCCATGTTTCGCCAAGGGGGCAGTAATATTACCCCACGCTTGATGCATATGGGAACATTCCGGATGCCACTGCAGTAGCGGACGACGCCTACAAGTAGCGCCTTCTATTCGTCTTTGAAGCCAAGCCAGTAATAACCAGGTAACAACTTTGTGCCGATAAACTGTTGCGCCAGCATGTGCATTAATCAATCTTAGCGTTGCATACCGATTCTCTGCGAGCAGCCACGTTTATTTTGCATTTAAACTCATATACAGTGCCGCACATGGCTTCTCTGCGAGCCGCCTTTGTTTGTTTTGCATTTAAACTCATATACAGTGTCGTACACGGCTTCTCTGCGAGCAGCCTCTGTTTATTTTGCATTTAAACTCATATACAGTGTCGTACACGGATTTTCTGCGAGCAACCTTTGTTTGTTTAACATTTAAACTCATATACAGTGCCGCATATGGCTTCTCTGCGAGCAGCCTTTGTTAGTTTTGCAATTAAATTCATATACAGTGCCGTACACGGCCACGCTGCGAGACGCCTTGTGTGTTTTACAATTAAACTCGCATACTCTTGTCTGGTACACTCACGTGTGAATCTCACGCGTGTGTATTATACTTGTAATATACTTGTCGTAGTTTACCTAGAACTAATGTTGTCTTGTTGTATGCCTCAGTATGCGTCGTAAATTTAGGTAAAGCGCTTCCCAGCTGGGCGTATCCCATAAGTAGTTAGTACAGATTGTTATACGTTGTTAAGACTCCCGATTTTCGTTAAGAACCTATGTGTAATTCCGCATTCTGCTCCCGCACATTGCAGCATAATTTAAGCCATCGGGCAGCTTTCCCAAATTCTTTAACTGTTTGGCACTTATGTAGGTCAAATCCCGACATCTGTCGAATAAAGTACCTTAATTAAGGCATTTGCTTCAATCTAGAGGCGGACGCTGTAACGCATGTTCATAACATCAGAACCCTGCTAAGTGACTTAGTAAATCGCTGGTAGATGGAGTCTGCATTTAGTCCACTAGTTAGAGAGGCCTTGAGGATCAGATTACCGCGCCTGGTTGCGCGCTGTATTTTGGCGAATGCAAGTCTGCACTTAAAACAATAGGTCCTTTGTGTACTCGAGTGAGTTGCCCAATGATGGAAAGTTTTACGCATGACGCAATCATCGAATTAACGTCGCGTCCTGCGCGTTCCCTCCCGCAGAGTCCAATTTACGCTTCGCTATCGCACGGATGTGCAAGTTAACCTAAAAACAAAGAACAACCCCCTTTCGTTTTCAGGGGCGCGTTGTACCCTCGAACTTGTGGCAGTTATAAGTGCTTTTCGTCCCTTAACGTCCTGAGTACCGTAGTGTACAATTCTTCGCCCAGGTCGGCGGATTCGTGTTAGGAACGAGCATAAAGCATCAATATACAGGGTGAGCTGTTGTGAGTTATCGTTTGGCTCCACCTTGTTACTTCTTCGAAGGATCTTGCCGCCACAATTTCCCGAGGACGTCGTTCAACCGTCCCTGCCTGTTCATCATCCCTTGCCGCATCTAAGCTGCTATCGCAACCCTCTTCTGTAAGCATCGCCAGAGCGTTGAATCTCCAGGTCGGAATCTTCCGGCATCAGCACTTCAACAACACAGTTGCTTGGAGCCCTAACAGTAAATCAAGGTATTGTACTAGTAGTTACATAAAACAGTGAATTGCGTATTATACAGTGACGTGCGAAGTTTTGGAACTCTCAATATATCGTATATGCTATTTGTGGGCCGCGTGCTAATTACCCGAGCCCTAGTTATCGTCAAGTAACGTAAATAGAAGCCTTCAGCATAAGTTTATGGAAGCCTAGCTCCGGGAATTGTGGAGAGCCTTGAGGCAAATTAAATTAGCGTATTCCGGGACCTAGGTGACCAATATTCTCAGCGGATGCGCCGCTTTCTTGGCCTTCAGCCCTTATTGTGTTGCATTGTTTACTAACCCCAATTTGTAGCATTTGCTACCTGCACACTTGCCTTCGGGCCTGTACCTAGTATGGTAATAGATTACCCATTTTTACTGTACGTCTTGTTTTTCATTTCAATTATTTGTGTATTATTGTGACTGACATGGATAGAGTTTCTTGTTGCGTTGTGTATGTATTCCTTTGTACAGGGCCTAAGCAACTGGAGAAAGGACACCCAAAAGGTAGGTGTAAAAGCCAGTGCCGTGGGAGTACCCCTTGGAGTGCAACGCAACGCCACTGCAATTGGTTTTCGACGTTTGACCAGTCGCCAGTTAAGCATCAATTTTAAACATCTTTCGAACGTCGTGGCGCCCCATAACTTTGTCTTAATAACCCGATATCGACACCCCTTCGTGGCATTTCGCCCCAAAACGCACCCTAAACCTGTGAACCCTCCCACGCGACTGAGTTCTGGCCGGACATTTGAGCTGTGGGGGTACGTGCAGGGGCGGACACTGCTACGAGCATCCCATGGGGTCTTAATGAGCAATTTATCGTGTAACAACGTGCCGATCACGTCGGTACCATATACGCTATTAGTTGGTCATGTGAAGTTGCCCAATAGATGTATTAACTGTACCGTCGTATGATTTTTCCCTTTGTGTCTTGCGCATGTTTGTTTACAGGGTGACTGAGTCACTATGTTACGATCGATGTAAGGTGAGGCTCGGACGTGGTGAACGCGCGCTGCAGGTAGGTTGTTGCATTTGTCGCTGCACTGTGGCTTCCAGAAATAGTTATTTGAGTATTTTTCGCCCCGTTTGACCCTCAAGGCCCAGTTGAACGTGGGTCTCCTGATTTGGATCTTGTGGCGCCCATTTATTTGGTAACACCCTATATACCGGGTGTCAACGAATTTATTAGACAAGTCATATCTTCTATGTATTAGGTGTATTAAAATGAGATTTGGTGTAGGTAAATGGTATAGGGAGAGGAGAGTTTTCGCATATTTTTCAATTTCCGGTCACTTCCGGTTTCACCGGAAATGGCTCCGATTTCGAATTTTTAAATGGAACACCTTGTATATTTTTGCATATTTGGATTTCTGAGACAATTTTGGATCAGAATGTGACATTTTAAAAACTTTTTAAGCCTACTTGATTTTTTTAGAGCCACTTTTAATATGGCATCTAGGTGGCCATGATCAGACGCAAACTAATCTAAAGACCTTAGGTGATGTCAGAAAATTACAATCGCAAAGTTTTAGTGATTAGTATGATAGATAGGAATAAGACAAGTTGGCAAAAGCACGTTTTCTTGTCTAACTATTTTTTTTCAAATGGCGACCCTTTTTTGACAAGCACTTTCCGAAAAGAGGATTTTTTGGAGAATCTAACGATACTAATTTATTTGCGATTGGATTAAAAATAAGCTCATAAGCTAAATATTTCCAAGCAAAATACTGGATAATAATTTATTTACTTTTGTCAAGTGTGCCATGGATAAGTTTTTAAAATGTCACATTCTAATCCAAAATTGTCTCAGAAATCCAAATATGCAAAAATATACAGGGTGTTTCTTTTAAAAATTCGAAACGGGAGCCATTTCCGGTGAAACCGGAAGTGACCGAAAAGTGAAAAATATGCGACAACTCTCCTCTCCCTATACCATTTACCTATACCAAATCTCATTTTGATACACCTAATACTCTAGAAGTTATTACTTGTCTAATAAATTCGTTGACACCCGGTATATATATATATATACCTCAACACGCTTGCCCTGTGGTGTCTCGTTTTAGGACCCCGCCTAAGGTCACTAAATCACGTTAGCTGCGCTAACACAGGTAGGGAAACTCGGCGTTATTTATGTCAAACCAAACTCGTTTTTGTCAGTGGCGTACCCAATCAGTTTATAGGTTATAACAGAAATAAATTGAAGTTTGTGTACCTAACGTGAACGCAATAAACAAATATTACATAAAGAATTATTTGTAAACGTTTTCCACCTTAAAAAAATCATTATCACAAATATAAAGCTTTAGCGAATATTTTGTACCGCTCGCTGCATTTCAATACTTCGGTACCTCACATACATGTAAATGATGCATGTCGTCTAGTGGTCTATTTATTTTTGTCAACCACTTCTGCCATGTTATGCTATTTCCTCGCCCTTAATTTGCAATGAGTTATTCATTAAAAAGTATTGCTAAATATTGCAGTTTAAATTACCTTCAGGGACTTGAAACAGCGTATAACCTTTTATGCTGTTGTTCAGGCAACGTTTAACGCAGCAAATGAAAACCATAATGCTATTAAATATAAATACGTTTTGACAAAATTAGTCGGGATAACTAAGGAATCCGAAATTACAATCATCTCTTCAGGTCATAATTAAGGTGATCTGTAATCGTGAAAAATTACCTTTGATATTTCTCCAGATCTTCAAGTTTCAGGGTCAGTAGACGAAACACATTTTAAATTGCGGTTAAAAACGATCATCTGCCTAACTTACAACCTAGAGAAAGGATTGTGGCATCGCATTCGAAGGATATATTAATAATAAGCAAAAATATTTATGCCCTTACTAGTAGCGCTTATGGTAAATTTGACATTGACAAACTCGTTTTTTGAACCTGTCAAAGGGTGTTTCCCTACCTATGTTAGCGTAGCTAACGTGATTTAGTGACCTTAACCCCGCCCCCTCCCTGAGCGTATCTGAGCCGAGGCCTTTAGCCTGTTTCTTACGATTTCGTAGGCACCAGAAATATTTTTATGTTCTACATTAAAGGATAAGTATTCAATCAGATTGCAAATATCCTTCACTATCAAAAAAAATCGCAGACTTTTTGAGAAAGAAAAGAGTTTCATTTTCAATTGTGCCTAGTTAGGTACCTGATCTTTTCCTTAACCCTTTATTTTAGATTTGTTTTCGTAACTGCGTAGATGTTTGTCATGATTTCTTTTCATGCTGTGTTGTGTTATCTTAAATTCCAAGTTCCCATGTGATTTTTCGACGCTGGTCGATGCTACACTTGAATACCTGACCCTTATAGTTTCTTGGACTCCGGTGTTATCATCTTCGTGAGTCAAAGTTCATTGTCAGGTTCCAGAATCTGTACCGCCCAACGGAACTTCTTTATAGGCCAGTCGTGCCCCAGGTCAGATTCCAGGCGATAAGGTCGCGGAACAGCTCGGCCTCCTGGTCTGATGATAGCTCCTTCTGCCGTACCAAGTGAATCTTTTGGGGTTGAAGCTCTCTGAACTTCATTACTTCAAGCTGCAGACTGGTGTTGCGTCCATATCGGTACTGTTACCACTACATTATGTTAAGAATAGCTTCTACAGAGCATTTAGTTCGTGCACGTTATCTATGTCCCCCTTGTCGTAGCTAGAGCTTTTATACTTGTATTTAAAATTAAATCTGATACTGTTTCTATATGTTTGTGTTATCTAAATTTTCGGCTAACGGACACCAGTTTTGAGCTTCTCCTCATTATGGAGGGCAGTAAATATTGTTAACACAGAAGTTGGAGTTGTGACCAACCAATAAATTGCATAAATTACAGTTTATAACTCGTGACGTCACCATTATGGCATTTTTCCCTGACAGTAATGAATTAAATAGCAGACCAGCTCCGGCTGTGCGCCGAATATTGCATCTGTAGCGTTGTGTGTTCAATATAAGTTTCATTTGCACCATTGTGTTTGCCTGGACTGTGTACAACCGTATGCGGATGAATTTATGAGCGAATTAAACAGCAGGCGGAGGCAAGGTAAGTCTATACAGCTTCCCAGATTTCACTCCACCGTGACGCCGTGCCGTGGCCATCTGTTTCTGAGTTAGGGGGCGCCAAGCACCTCTTTAGGCGGAAATATGACTCAGTGGCACCTGACAAATTCATTAATACATACTCTTGACATCCCTCCCAAATTGACTAAGATAGCAATACCTACCCTTTCAAAGTAGAGCCGTGCTTGTGTCCCACTGATTCTAGCTGTGTCTATTTTTGGCTTGATTAACAACTTGGTTCACTTTGGACTTAAGGACATTTGGAATTTCCAAAATTCCTTATTGCTTCGCAGTTATGGTTCTTTTAACGGTTCGATCAGTGTATTTTAATGACATGCCGACGTGGTTGACATAAAATAAACCTTACGGTGTTTCCTTTAGTTACAAATGCTTCATTTACATCAATTATGTATATGGAGATTTCAGTGCAGTAGATACATGCATCAATAATAAAATTGAAAAGAGTGTTTCAACTTTCAACACAATTTTTGAGTTCAAGCAACAGTTTGGAATCGAAGATGACAACTTCGGGGTATGCCTGCTCTATTCCTTAAAAATCATGTATAATATGTTATTGACAGTGTAGAACTAGCTGTAGAATAGACAATATCAGTTATTACTTTAACACCTTTTCAATTTTTTAGGATTGGATTTTAGGTTTATTCAACTAGTAGATAGAAGAGTTTCTAAGTAATGTATTTGTTACGAATATTTTCTTAATAGCTTGCTGTTTTATACTGTCGATTTCTTCAAAAGTTATCATTCAGAGAGTGATAAGAGAATTTCTAGAAATAATCAAAATTCTAACAACTTCAGTCAAGAAAAAGGTTACCAGGTAAGCAACATGTGAAGAGTTAATCAGTTGTCCACTAATTGACATGGAAAATGTCGGTTTTTAGAAAACTTATCAATAAACTGGCAGAATGAATATCAAAACAGCAAGAAAATAACTTTTGATTGGTGATTATCTGGTAGTTTAGCCAGTTAATGAAACCAGTAATGAACAGTTGAATATGATAAAAATTCCCAATCTTACGTTGTTTAAAGACTGAAACTAGTTAAATGATATGAAGTTTTATAAAATCTTCAGTTGGATTTAGACTAATATTTGATTATACCTGCAAAGTCCCGCTTGACCAGCAGTCACTTCATTATTACACATGGTGTCTACAAGGCCAGTTGGGCTTTCCCTTTGTAACGGTATCAAACATTTAGGTACAGCTGAAGCATTATCTTCCTTCTCAACAGGCGCTTCTGTATCATATGGAACCTTATGTTCCTGCAACAATGAATTTAAAACTAGCTATAACTCGCAATTAATCTACCTGTAAAAGTTTCTGCAACTCCTGTGGTTCCTTGTCCCTGAGGTAGAACAAACAGTTCCGAGGATGATGAGCATGCAGCCCCAGTTTTCCACAATAATCGCTAATTCCACACTTGGCGCCCATCATGAAGGGCTTCCCACAGCCATAGCAGAACTCGTGCTTGCACTGCGTGCATGTGAAATGCATGCAACCCCCTTTCGCCAGTGAATATTTAAACTTGCACTTGGGGCAGTCGATGCCGTTTTCTGCCAAATGCTTTGCGACTGCAGTTGCCTGGTACTCTGGATCATTCGCGTCTTTCCACTCTGCGAACTTTTCGCAGCTGATGCCCTCGTGCTGCTTCTCCCACTGGAAGTAGAATATTAGAACTGTCAGGAAATTGGGGTCTCATGCTTACAGGACGTCGACAGCCCGCACAAGTCACAGAACGGCAATCGGGACAGATGAGGCGCTTCTGCCTAGGATTGGCAATAAACCCTGATGAGCACTGTAATGAATTTCAGATGAAGATGATTTAATAATCATAATATGTATACTGCCTTGATTTTATTCCACAATTAAAATGTACTTTTTTCTGGAACTGCATCAAAAATTCGATGCTTTAGTATAATGACTTTCATTGATTAATTCAGTTTCCTTTAATTTTACAGTCGGCACCAGCCTCTACACCGCAAGGTAAAACGAGGTTATCGATTATACATATACTTACAAGAAGATTGTGTATTTAACACTACGGAAAAATGTATTAGGGGTTTGTTTGATTTTTTCAGAGTGTGCTTGGCTCGAAACTGTCATGCCTAATACTTAATTTTTCACTGTAGATACTTAAATAACTATTGTGAAGAAGTACAAAATAAAATAAATGTGTGCACGTGTGATGTAAAATGTTAGATAGAAATGCATTGTAGCACTGCAAGATATGCATGAATGACATCGAGAAATGATAAAAATGTTCAATTCTGTTACAGGTTCTTGATGTAGGGGGGTAGGGGGTGGAGAGGTGTAGCCTGTGAATGTTAATGTTAGTAAATTAATTAAATTTCTTTTCATTTTACAGTTGTAAGAAAATTTTGTATGTAACACTAGGAAAAATGTATTAGGGGTTTGTTCAATTTTTCGTACCTCCGTTATAGTTTCACACGAAATCTCCAACCCTGAAATGTTCATTATTTTGCGGCATTTTCGTAAACGTAAAAAAAATATTTCTATGTCACCAACATAATTAATTGATTTATCATTATTATTTATCATTGAAGGCCTTCGATGCAAGCGTTCTGTTATCTTTTCAGATATGTTTTTCTCACAGCCCATAGCTGCCTGTCAAATAATTTCCCTGCAATATTGGCTATCGCGTGTGCCAGAAGTTGTAACGATGATGCATTTGCTTCAGATAGGGTTGCATTGTTAACTTCAGTCAGTCTTTAATTAGCATTTGTTTTTCCAAATTTAACTTGCAAATTTTAACTTAACATCCAACGCAGTTTGTTGGCTTGTTTGAAATAAACCCATGGGAGTCGTTACATCCCAGCTTCAATTTATTTTCTTGATTGGCACCAAGTAAACTGTATATTTATCCTGGCTTCTTAATATTGAATCTAAGATATTTCCTGGATGTATGCAACACCAGGCCTAATGTTATTGTTATTGATTATTGAATAATATTATATCTGACAATAATTAAAGCATCTTTATCCCTACTACTGGTATATTATGCTTTATTCACTCCAACGATACCTGCTCGTCTTTTTTCTGAGTTTAGGATTGTTAAGTGAGAAGCCATAAAAGGTGAGTGCGTTTTCGAATGTTGGCAGATCTGTTTTGTTGTGATGAACGACTGGCGCTGCCTAGTCCTTATCCACGCCATTCATTGCCAAGGATTTGAGCTAGCCAGGATGGTGGTCACCTTTCGGGTGGCACACATTTAAATATAGTTTAAATAACCTTGAATATGAGGTAGATTAGGGATGAGCAACACGCAGGCCGCACGCGGCCCGCCACTCTTTCTCGTGTGGCCCTTCAAAGATTCTACATTTCGACTTTTAAAAATTCCTGCAGTGTCCCTCAGCCTCATTGTACCCTATTTCGCATCAAATAATATTTTTCCGCATATATCTATCGCCGTTTGTTAATAGTATTTCTATGAATGAGTGTTTTATTTCTGTAATTTTTACTTCCCTCGTCTAAACGACAAAGAAAGTATTGTAATCGCAAAAAAATCACCTTTTGAGATTTCTTCAGATCTTCACGTTTCAGGGTTCCTAGATGACGAAAAACAATTCCGTCTGTCTGTCTGTCTGTTGGCGGTATAACACAAAAACTATTTGTCGGACGAAGACAACATTTTGCATAAACATTATATATCTACCTGGCATGAATACCGAGAAAATTTCAGACAAATATATACAGGGTGAGCACCTTAAAAAACAAAATTTTGTTTATTTTTGATTTAACTTGGCAATAAATACAAGTAATAAAATGTACATAGCGCAGGCTTTATTGTTACCAAAAATGGACCCCAATAGATACAGAATAAACGTTGTACGATAAAAAAAGGAGCAACAAATTAGTGCGTTATAGCTGCAACGCAGGAATTCAAAGGGTCGGTGCTCCGTAGTTCAGGTAGAAATAGCCCATTTTCTTGCAATATCTCACAAAACGTTGGGACTGCATACGCGGTCCGCCTGCACTTCCAATTCGACCACCAATAAGGTTTTTTTATTTAAAAATTTATTTAATTTATTAGAAACGTGAAGATATATTTACTTCTAACTTAATTTGATTTTTAAAATTATTTAGTGTCACAATGTCGACGAGGAAAGTTCTGGGTAAAGCCTTTTACAGATTTTTTTATACTAGGTTTATTTTGTTAATAAAGAGATAATCATTGAGTGTTTGTATCATAAGTTTCTTACATGCGGCCCAAACAAAATTTTTAAATTTAAAGCTGGCTCTTTGTAAAAAAAGGTTGCTCGTCCCTGAGTTAGATATATAATTCTCAATCTCTTTAAAAAGGAAATTTTAATTTTGCTGAAGTGACCTTTAACTTCTTTAAATATCATTGCAAGTATGCATTCAAAACGTCATTTAATTTAGTTTTAGAAGATTAGAGTGATTGTTTTTTCCTTCAAAGTAGTTCAAAAGACTTTCCACTTTTTTAACCTTGCTAAAATTACTTACAATTTTAATTATATATAGGTATATATCAGAACTATAGGCCATTGAGATTTACGACTTTGTGTGTAATTTCCCTCCATCTCTCCTAATCAAGCGTTTGGTTTCTTCAGTTTTCACACCTAGCGACTACGTCCTCCACTGATCTAGCCACTGTATTTATAATACTGGATTTATTGACACTTCTGTCCATACTGCTCAATCATCTTCCAGGTTCAGTTCTTATTCGAATTACTTTCTTCGTTCATGTTGAGCAGTTCTGAAAACTATTCTATCCATCAATGTAGTATTTCTCCTTCTTTTCCAATCAGGCTCCCGTCTTTATCTCTACAATACATTGTTTGTTGTTGCTACCTCTTCTTTATATTTGTGAATATCTGATAAAAAGGCTTCGTTGCTTCCTATTGTATTTATCTTCGAGCTGTTCGGTTTTCTTCACATAAAATAATCGCTTTTTATCTTTGCACAGTTTTTTTGCTTCTCCAGCTTTTATATTCTTCTATGTTTTTGTTAGAATTCTGGTTTAGTAGTTTTTGTCTTGCCTTTTTTTTTTTCTTTAACCGTTTGCTAGCATTCTCCGCTCATCCATTTTGCTTTTGCAATAGTAGGTACTACTTATTTTTTTTGCGGTAGCTTCTGCCCGTCACTTATTATTCTTTCAACTTCTTTCCATTTAATGTCCAATTGTCTTTTGGCTTCTATTTCGTCTCTTGTTTTTGTTAAACAAGCTTTAATTTCAGCTCCATATTTCCTGTGAACTACCTCATTTTGAAGGCTTTCTCGCGTTTTAGGTCGCCATTCTGGACAATATATTTTCTATGTTTGATACTAGCTATTGTTGCTTTTCTGGGATATTTATTATTTCCTGGTAGCCTGTCTTACGTCGCAGCTCGACTACCCCATATGGTTCAGCGGTGTCAAAATAAGTTGTTGAACCTGGGCCCTTATCTATTGGATTACTGCTGCTTCTAATTATAACAATTAGGAATATTACGCATTCTCTATGCTCACGATCCCTCACCGACATTCTGTTTGAGCTAGTTATTATATTTTACCCTAAACTCTGCTAACAACGCTTTATTATTTACATTTATTCCGGAAACTTTTTAAATTACTACTAAATTTTATGCTTTACTTTAACCTTTAACCTTTCACTACAAAAATTGAATTGCCATCAATCTGCAAGGTGTAACAATACATAAATTTAGTAATTTTCAAATATTAGATAAAGTTCATCTCTTTTTCTTACAGGTTACAATCTAAAAAATCGCATATGGAGTATATAACTTCCATTTTTTTAAAATAAAATTGATTATTGAAATGAATAGGGCTCTAATTGTCTGTATTGTAATGTTAAAATCTGATAATAATTACTTATATTTATTTAATTTCGCCTGTTAATTAATTATGGCTGTTTAAAATGAGATGTAATATTTACTGCCAAAATAAATGGTTGTATGTCCTTTTAATATTTTATTCAACTGCAAAATTTAATGGACTAACTCATCTATAAAACATGACAGTCGCCTAGGTGGGTTCAGAAGTGTACATTACATTCAAGTTTGATCTGAAATTATCTGTCTCAAGTTAGTTCAAACGTGCGGTTCGGTAGATCAAAAAAATCGTTCAACTGATAGCTGACACAAATAATTATGGCGGTGCAAGAGTACACATCTGAATATCTTAAAACTCGAGGAAATATCGTGAAAAATGCATTAGGTAAGTCATTTGAATTTTTCCCGCTTGCAATTCAGCTAGTTTTTGTTTTAGGATGACGTAGGATGAACCGGGCCTTCGTTGTTCTTGAAATCACGTCACTTCTGGTTTTTGTTTTTCGGCCGCGTTCTTCTCGCCAATTCTGGAAACTTTTGTCGATACTGGTCGAAACTGCTGCAAGGTGACGCCGTTAATATTTCAGCCTCTGGGAAAGCCCTCGTCGCTGTAAAAGGTGGTCTGGACGTTCCTGCAGGCTCGTACTGTTCCCTGGGCTGTTGTCCTCTGCTCCCCGATACGTTAGTTGCTTGGCGATGAGGCTCGCTGCCGAAACACCCTCGAAGATCGGATGGAGAATTTATATTTTTTTGTGGTGTAAAGCTTCACAAACACTGGTACACAAACTAGGGCACTTTATGAATAAAATTCAACGCTTTTCGATTGGTAAAAAGCTCGTTTAATATTAAAAATTTGTATTTAAAGTGGAGCAAATTTCATACAAACATCAATCTAACTAAATTAAATTGTTCTCCCGTTTCATAAACAAATTCGAATCTGGTTGCTGAGTTACTTGAATTGTTTTTTGTTTAAGGAAATTAGTTTTGATACAAAAAGTTACAAACAGAATAAAGTTTGATAACTTTCTTAAAACTAAGTTTTTGTCTTTTAATCTTATAATTTAAAAATGTCTCTTTGAGTTATTTTAATCACGGCTCTGCTCTCTTTTCACTTTGTTTTAATAAATGCACTAATTCTTGAGTTCCTCACTTTCATGTCTCTTGCAACAAACTGTTGATATTATTGAGCCGTTGCTCTCTTGCAATTTCTTTCTATTCTGGTTCGTACTGAATTACCTTTCTGCTATGCTCACAATTTTCGCCATCTTATGCTTTGATTTAACAAACTTACGCTGTGTTCAAATTGCAGCCAACAAACCATTTGTATTAAATACATTTTATGCGGTTTGGCTTTGCATGTGCACAAACCTTTCATTTTAAATTATTAATTCACAAGCCAATTCAAAACCCCCTGAATATGCATTGTCTTAGCATGCCTTTCTCTACTACTTATCCGTTCTCGCATCTCATTATCAATGCATTTACGATTTTACTCTTGTTTAACATTGCAGTTATCTAAAATACCTCAACTCTGTGCTTATTTGAATCTTGATTGTCCTGCACTGCAGTCAGAGCTAAGTCGTGGGCTTAATACCATTACAATATGTACAAGTTTTTAATTACATACCTGAACACACCACTTAAAATTGGGGTCCTGCATTAGGGTGCGATCCCTGAGCTTCCGCTGAAAGAGCTCATGCACATCCACCTCCAGAATGCCCTTAAGCAAGATATCCAAATTTGAAAAATATTCAGACACATCGTCCTCCGTAATTTCGTCACTATTTAAGTCGGGTAGGTTACAGAAAGGGCAGGCCAAATCCATGATGTTCTTATCTGTTACTTGAATGGTGAAATAGTTCTTGGCACAGTCCCGACAGCAGCGGTGGGTGCATTTCAGCATTGACGTCATCTGAAAAGATTGATCACTTCACCACCGAAGTAAATTGTTTGATAGAGTTAATTTTACCTTATTCATTGAATAACGCCCCGTGCAAAGCTCGCAGTCCTGCTGTAAAAAGGCAACTGCAGCATCCAGAGTATGACACTCCCTGACAGCTTCTAGGGATTCTTCTATACTAAACTTCAGAGAAATCAAACTAACTGCTAATTCTGCCTGCTGGTATGATTCTACCTGGCCTTCAGCTAGAAATCTTCTTGCCTGTCGCTGTTTATTAAGAATTAAATTACATTTCAAGGAACAGTTCTTTTTGACTACAACTAAATGTTATTTCATGAGTTCTTAACTAATTGTTTGTAGTAATTGTGGAGAATGTAATTCCTAAATGACAAGACATACGTATGTATAGAACCTACAAATACTTAAAAAATAGGACTGTGAGATGATGGCGAAAAATGAAAACAAATGGCTGCGAAGATACCTCTACTCACCTCCATAACTTCTAAAGTAGTTGGTGTTTTTACTTCAATATTTAAGTCTTTAGTTAATATTTCTGTATGAACTTGTACATCCAAAGAGACACTATTTTCAGCACTTTTTTCTTCAGCTTGCTCTTCTTGATCATCTTCAGAAATATCAGATTCACAAGTTTCCTCAATATAATTCCTCTGTTTGCTTTTGCTCGGCTTAACTCTAGCATCCGGCAGTTGATTTAAGTTATTTGTGAATTCCTTAACTCTGGAATTAATTTCAGTCAAATTCAAATTCAGCTCGTTCACAATTTCCTCATTTGTCTGCTCGAAAGTCTCATAGTCTTCTGTGTTTGACCCCTCTACCTCCTCATACTCGTCAAACTCCTCGTAGCTCCCTTCGTCACTGCTCTCTGATAGCAAATCCTCAATGTTGCTGTCAGAAACGGAAGATTCACTGTCATTTCCAATAGATTTCGTATATGAATACTGCTTGGAACTCGTGGTGGATTCAACAGAATTTGCCTTGGTAGAAGAGAAGTTAATTCTTTTGGAAGATTCAGCAGCAGTATTGAGCTGCCTGTTTATTTCCTTTACGGTATCCACCGTGCTTTGCATTTCATCAGCCACTGACTCCATACAAGTTTGCGCCTTTCCTTGCTTGCTTCTCGCAGGTCTTTGTGGTACATTTTCTGGCTCGGAATCTGATTCGCTTATAAGTTCTTCCGAGGATGATATATCTGACCATTCATCTTCATCAGTTTGTTGTCCATCTCCTTTGATTGTTTCACAAGTTTTGCTCCTTGAAATCATTACAGAATCAGCAGAAAATTCTTCATCATTTCTAGTTTCTTCCAAATTAGTGTCCTCCACAGGCGTGATCTGAGGTTGGGTGGTCTTTTGTTCATCTTCAACGTCTTCTTTAATTTCTGTATTGCTAGAAACAAGTGGTTGCTCATTGTCTCTATTTTCAGCTTGATTGCCATCTTTGATTGTTTCTACTGCTTCAATATTTGTAACTTTGATGAGTGATTCTTTGAGGGGTTGTTTAGAAATTACATCCTTAGTAGTGATTGCATTTTTTACAATCTGTAAATGTGTAGTGGTTTTTATGGGTATTTTGCTGACAGTGGGTGATTCCGGTGATTTTGGTTCAAGCTTGGAGACAGATCGTTGGCGAGAAATTGGGATCTTTGAAGGCCTTTTTGGAGTAACAGGTATCGTTGTTTGAGAATTTTGAGCTAATTGAATTTTTGTAGAAATTTTTAGGGGCTGCTCAGTTTTAGCCATGCCAGCTTCAGGCTCAAGTAAGGTTGTTGGTGGTAAAGCTTCCGATTCTGGCTGTATTTCGTTAGACGTTTCTGGCTGTTCTACAGGCTGAGCACTTGATGTGGAAGCTTTTACCGGAATTTCATGTATTAACTGTTCGTTTTTAGCAATGTTAACTGATGGAGCAAATTCAGCTGTGTTAGTCACTGTGGCTTGTGGAACTTCAGTTTGTATTTTTATTTCTTCCGATGTTTCTGGTGACTGTTCTACAGGCTGTGTAGTCGGTGCATCTAACATTGTGGAAGTTTGAAATAGTTGTTGATCATTTTGGGTTTTACTAGTGGCTAATCGCTTCTGTCTATTTACTGAATTATTATTATCAGGCGCCCCTTGCCTTCTCTTCTTCTTTCTGGTCTTATGCCTTGGAATTTCTTTGTGTTTTGATTCTGATAAAGACTCTATTTGGTTTTGTTCTAGTTTTTTGTTGGTGCTATCCATAGTTTGCTCCACATTTTCAATTTGTGTCTCTAGTACTAAATGAGGCGCCACTTCAACATTTTGCATAATTGATTCTGATGATGGTATCTGCTGGAGAGTATTTTCAGCTGCCTTTTCTGACTCCTGCAGCGGGTTAGTATTATTAGTTATCACTATATATCCATCATTCACATCGGTATCTACAGATGTTGCTACGTCAAGAGGAGCAGAAGAGACAGCTAGTAGATGTAAGTTGTGGATGTCATTCTCCAGGTTTACTTCTTGAGATAGTGAAATTTCAGCTGTTGCATCAGCAGGAATGTTTCTTTCCATAGTAGTTAAATCTTGGTGTTGTAAGCTTTTAACTTCAATATTGCCAGTTTCCATTGTTGTGATAACTAGTGACGAAGAAGTTGTGGGAGCTTCATGCTCGCTAATTAAAAAAGCTGCACTAGCTACCTGGCCATCTGTTGCTGCAACCGTATTAAGTTTAGATTCATTTTCAGGACTTGTTAACACTTGATTTTGTTTTCCTGATTGTTTAACCGACTTTTTTCGGTGTTTCCTAGATTTTGATCTGCTGTCTGGTTCTGACTGCGTTGACTGTTGTTGTTCTTTATGGACTATACCATTTGTGCCTTCATTTTTTAAGTCTTGGTTTAACATTTGCTCAGGTATAGTGATGTTTGTAGCTGTGTTATTGGAAGTATTGGCAATCCCTTGATCATGGACTATGCTATTTGTGCCTTCATTTTTTAAGTCTTGGTTTAACATTTGCTCAGGTATAGTGCTGTTTGTAGCTGTGTTACTAGAAGTATTGGCGATCTCTTGATCATTATTAGTTTTAAAGTTTTGATTGGACAATATGGGCTGAATACTAGAAGAAGGAGAATCTGAAACTGTTTTTATCTGAAATGATATATCTTCTTCCTCTTGTTTTTCAATAACTATCCTGTTAGGAACATTTTCTAAGTTGTCGTTAGGTTCCTGTGCATTTGAGTTGCTCAATATAATATTTAAAGTGCTAACAAGATTTTTGTTGCTACTGGCGTATTCTTTTTCGTTGATTAATTGCTTTCTGGCTTCACTATAAAAGTCCATGTCAATATCTGCGTCGAGATACTCAAAATCATCTTCACTATCTTCAGTAGAATCACTATCTTCTTCAAAAGACTTATTCACGACCGTCACACCGGCATTCTCAGCAGAGTTAGGTTGTTCTGTTATGTGGATTACAGTGCTACTCTTTTCAACTATAATCTTGCTTCCTTCAATTACTGCATCATCATCGCTACTGTAGTTAGTTACGTTTTCTGATTCTTCAAAAGGCGCATTTGTGACTGTCACACTACGGTCCGCGGCAGAACTGGGCCGTTCTGTTATGTGAATCATGGTGTCACTTTTTTCAATCATAATTTTGCTGCCTTCCGCCATTGCATGATCATTATTGGCATTGTTTAATATGTTTGGCACAGTTTCTTGAGCAATGTTTTCTTTTACAATTCCCGAATTGAGTGTTAAATTTTCATCATTAACCCTTAGGTGCAAATGTGCTGTACTTGTTTGTTGTGCTATACTTGTTGCCTGTTGTGCTTCACTATCAGGCTTGACAGATGCTACTACGTTGTCGTTTTCATTAGGTTGACTAAAAATCTCAGTTGCTGAAATGTGACTAGAGGTGCTTGCAGGTTTGTTGCTTAATACTACTTTAGCTACAGATGTTGCCAGTTCGTTTTCAAGCTGCTGAAGTTTTTTTAAAGCCAAATTTTCATTAGAGGACTCTTGGCTATCCGCAACAACTTCATTCCGACTCGGCGGTTCAGGTGCTGAAGGGGATATTTCAAAATTTTGGGTAGCTATAGGGGCTTTACCGTGCACTTCCTTGGGCTGTGCACTAGCGTTAAAGGCTGAACTCACCGCTTTGGCCGTTTCAATTATGTCTGCATTGTCTGATGAGTTAGCTTGTACTTTACCTAAAAACCAAAAACATTTATGGGCATTGGTTGGAAATTAAATAACAGTAATTGTGGGACTAACCTTCCCCCCGGATATGTTGGAGAGTCGCCCCCTCATTGCCGGCTTCATTTTCCGTTCCCACTGGTGGCCCCCATATTCTCATTAAAAAAGGTTTAATTTGGGTTTTGCTGAGCTCAGAATAAGCAGCTTCAACATCACCATGGTTGGCCGTCAGAACTGTCACTATGTCTTCACGGTTAAAGTCACCTCTTGATGCCAAGTCTGTGTACTGTAAAGAAAAGATTTGTTTGAAATGCAACTCATTTTGAAGAAATCATTTGGTATGCAGCTTCTTGAACACAAATGCTTAGACCAAAATGTGGAATTAGAGGTAATTACAGTAGGTACATTAATGTTGTTTTGTTGTGGTAGTCCTATAATTTAGCAGTTATAGTTTTTAAAGATTTAAAATAACATTGCTGGATATTTGATGATGTAATATTTGTTACTGAATAAATACAAATAAACAGTAGACCAAGAGTTGATAATGTAGCATAATTAGCAAATTGTTTTAAATAAAAACGAGAAGAAAAGTACTATAAAAGAAAATAGAGAAAGCAAAAATCCCTAGCTACACTGCAAAAAAAAATTAAAATGAAGATTAGCAATGAAGGAAAGGGAAATACAAGATTTGAAAAGAGCAAGTAAGATTCAAGAAACTCAAAGAAGAAGAATGGGAAATAGAAACACGAAATTGACATAAAGCATTTAAAGAGGTATAAGAAATATTACCAGCAAGGGCTTAAACAATGAATATCAACTATAAACGTTACGTATCCACATTGTACAACAGTAGATGAAGGATAATATAAATTTATAAATGGTTTTTATAGATTTTAAATATGCTTTTGGCTCTGTTAAAGGGAAGATGATCATCAATACATTAAAAAAACTGGGGATAACACAAAAACTTATCAAACTCATCTGGACAACCTTGTGAAACCATTTTTCGGCTTCGCTCGAATGTTTTCTCCACATACCAATTATTTCAGGACCAGCCTGTATATTGTCTTCGCATAATAATCAATTGTGTTTCGAAATATTTCAATTTACCAGTGCACTCTTTTCGTACCGATTCTGGAAAGCCCCAAAAACATTCGCTGGCTTATCGCGAGGTCGCAGCGTTCAGCTGTTTTTGTTAGTTGGCCGAATGCGTGAGGATTCTTTTCCTGCACCTCGACGAACTAACTTGCTTCTAAAAAGGTCCCGTTCGTTCTTTATTACGCCACGACGATTAATTTTGAAGGGCTGACTATAATCAGGTACGATGGCGTTTTTCTGTTTGTTATTCGCCTATTAATTGCATTTCCTTAGCTCTTAATCAACAGTTTTACCCGAGAATTTAATCTTGGAAGTAAGGTTGCCGTCCGATTTAATTTTCAACACTTGCTAACGTCCGACCTAGCTCCTGCGGCTTGTGAATGGCTTTTCTGCAATTGCGAACGCATCCCCCGCGCTTTCTCCCCCGGGTATAGCAACTCCTGGCCAGCCTTTGATTAACAGCAGCCTTGGGCGTCGGAGGTTAGTGATTCTTGGTGTTATATCATACTACTTTAAAAGTGGACGGTTTTCCTGCTTTTAAGCAGATTCGGGCAGTTTAAATTTGTATTTTCCGTTGTTTTAACATATAAAGTTTAATCTCATACAGTCAATCTATTTTAATACTTGAAGCTTAATGCGTATATTTAATTACGATTAATATTTAAAGCTACAATTTATGTGTGTAATTGAACCTTTGTAAAAGAAGCATTCACGGTGTTTGCTTTCAATAGCCTGAACAGAAAGGTTTTTTAAATGACAGCGGTATGCATACCACTCGATTTATTTGTGGTTACAATTAATTGAATAACCCAAAAAGGGGTTTCTTGGTGCGTGTCGCAACCTTCATTTAACTTGCACAGCTCTACTATGACATTATTTGTGATCAAATTGTTTTGATTATTTATTATTGAATTACCATACTACAGATTATTCAGTAGTTATTAAATAAACGCTAGTCATTTGTACTTTATTTAAATTATTCGAAATCATCTGATTTCTGGCGCCCATATCCTTCCTTTTAAAGACTTTGCAGGGTACACAGCTGGTGGTTTAAACCCACGATCATGTCGCCGAATTTGAGTTAGCTCGGCCATCGCGGTAAGTGAAAATTTTTAGAGCTTCCGTGTAGTACAAACTTTAAGGGGGTTAATCTGCGATTTTTCATTACCATTGATTATTTTAATTAATTAACCGCAGGTCAGCTTCTTTATCGTTTCACTTGGAGCACGCGAAGGCAATTGTGGAAATAAAAGGTATGCAAACAAAGGTATTGAAAACTACAAGGGTGTGAAGCGCGTTGTCGGAAACACCCTTTAACTTAGCATTAAAAATAATCATAAGAGCCACATTAGAAGGTAAAATATGCCGGTAGAAATGCCAAGCATTAGCTTGTGTAGATGATTTAACAATAATAGCAAGAACAGTGGAAGAACTAAAGCAAAAATATGCCGGCTTGACAAGGAAGCAACAAAAATACAGGCTGCAAATAAACCAATAAAAAGCGAAATATATGAGGTACAGAAAGAAAATGGAGATAAAGGAAGACCATAATTCTGACAGATAATAAAGGAAGGAATAACTAACAGGGAAATCGGGCATTTTACACAAATAAGGTAATATAAAAAGCAGAAGTGTAACAAAAAAATCAAAATTAGAATATATAAGACGCTCATTAAACCAGTTGTGACACACCCAATGGAAGCAATGACATTGTCAGAAAATTAAGAGGAAGAATTGCATTAATTTGAGAGGAAAATACTAAGACTGATACAGGGGCCAATAAAAACAGACGATGAAGCCAGGCGCAGAATGAAAAACAAAATACAAAAAGAAATAAAAAGAGAAAATAGAGTACCCTTTATAAAAGCATAAGAAACGAAATGGGTTGACCACATCATGAGAAGTGAAAATGAGAAAATGCTGAAACAACTGATACAATGAAGACCTTTTAGATAGAGACAACGGCTTAGGCCCAGACTAAGATGGTGGGACGCAGTATTGTCCGACCTACAAGCTATGGACATAAAAGCTTGGAAGAAACAAAATAGGTATAGACAGTCATGGAGGAAAATTTTCATCAAAGCCAAGGCATATGAAAAGTTGTAGAAAAAAAGTTAAACAAAAAGAAATAATCCACCTCAAGAAATGGATTCATACCTTCATAAGGAGGAGTTTATAACCTGCAGCATTGTAAGGGCATGATGGTGATGAATTCTTCAAGTGTGATATCATCAAAAGTGTTATTACGCTTTTTTTCCATCTCCTTTTCTTTAGCGTTAGGATTGAACCATAAATATTTACAGTGTGAACTCATTTTTCTTATTTGCAGTGACTTTTTCTTTTTTGTTGAGATGTCTCATGATTTCATAAGTTTCTTCCTGTTTGCCATGAGCATTATGTTCAATATTGGAAAGATAACATTCCCAGTTTTTTCTGATGTGTTACTGCTTTGGTTCTATTTATTTTTCTCTGTACTTGTCTTCATTTTCCGATGTTCTTCACGTAATTACATTGTTATATGTATTATATGGCCTTTGTTTCTCATTGATTGCATTTTTGATCTCTTTGTTCCTTCTTTTGTGACCCGCTTTTCTGTAATTTTTTTAGTACCTACCTAAGACTTTGCTTGCAGCTTTATGTAGTATATTTTTTAAGTTTTGGCATTTTTTTGTCATTCAAAGATCAAATATATTGTTTCCTGGATATATTGAGCAATTTGCTTTTGATGTAAGTATTTGATTCTGGCAACTTTTAGTAAAGGAATCTTATATGTCTCATTTAATTTACCATTTGCTCTAGTTTTAACCTAAGCTCTTGGCAGTGCGATTTTTCCTACTATCAAAAAATGATCCGATCTTATGTTAACTCGTCTAAAAACGTGTAGGTACTTCTAGTATCTATTGGATTGCTTGACTTATGTAATTATGCAGTTCACCATGCTTCCAACAAAAATTTGAACAAAAAATTCCAAGAATGATCTTTGGACCAAACTAGGAATTATTACAAGAGACAAAAAGATGATGCCCTTAACTAATATAAGGCTTTAGTAAAAATATAAATAATAAATAAGGCAAATCACCACAATTTATAAATATTAAATAGTTTCAATCAAGAACTTTGTGTCAATGTCAGGGCTAAAGAAAATGATGTAATAATTATTAGCTCAATAAACGGTTTATTGCTCTTTGTATTACAATCATTTATGGCAAAACTCCGATGTAGCATAACAAAAACTCTAATCTCAGGGCTAGGTTCAACAAAAAACTTTGTATTACAAATGCTTTGGTGTATGACAAATTAATCAGTATAGTATGGCAAACGCTCAAATTCGTTCTGACAGCTCTTTAACCTCAAAATTGACTGCAACAACAAATGATCTGCAGGTACAAGAAATCAGCGTAATCTGAATTTAAAAACACCGAAAATGACAAGAATACATTAGATAAATACTGGAAATTATGTGACGTAGCTTCCGGCTAACCGTGTACTGTTTCAGATGACGTAAACCGACGCTCTGATCTTATTTTGTTTGATTTCCGGCAATGTCGCAAAATCAGTTCCAATTCACACATTTAAGGAACGCTACCTCGATAATGGATGGATCTGGGCAGCTGGAATCACGTTCAACCCCTCGGCCAATGTCCAATCTTGAAGAACCCCACGGTATATGGGGCTTTGGCAATGCTTTCCTGTGGAATAATACTTGGGAATGGCTTGTTGTTTCCAATTTCTATACACAAGGTGTTCTCTAAACGTAGTACATACGACTTTTGCTAGCCGATGTCTCCTATCAGTCGAAAAGGAGTTTCTTAAGTTGATCGCACTTGGGCAATTCTTGCAGCTGGCTATCCCTATTCAATGAGCACTGTTATTACTTGGAAAATTAGGCACAAAGATGGCCTGCATACTGGTGAATATGAACGACACTATTTGACTCTCACAAATAAATTTTTATTCAAAATTTTTACATTAAACTCTGCAGCTCAACTGGCACACAGAATAAAATTTTCAAGCTGGTTTGGATATTATTAACAAATGACATTCTCGTTACCTAGTGATTACGATTTACATTTGTTTTTAAGAAAGGTGAGGTTTGATATCATGTTCTGACTTATGAACTATAGTTTTGATATTCTGTTTTTGCTTAAATACTAAACTGTCTCTTCTTGGGAATTGTCACTTTAAACTTTGCTCTGCTTTTAATCACTTAGTTTAATTGCACTGATTCACATGAGTCTATTTAGCACTGCACTAATTGTCTGTGTCCTCTCGATAGGTTGCCTTATTTCATTGCTCGTTGCAATAATTGGTTTGCTCACACTGCTCCTTTACTCATCACTTACCTTGCCGTTTGTTGGCCTATAAACTTTTAATACTCATAACGCTCACGGACTTTCCGTACTTCACAAATCATCGTTGTATTAGGTATTTCAAATTCACATTATTGTATTGATTTCACCAAACTCAAATCTGTCAGCTACATAAATTAAGCTGTGCTTGCCATTCCGAACATCAATTATTACTGAAGCTCCGAACGTAACCCTTTCGAATTTTGCCTTTTCTAATGCCAACCTTTCTTTCCCAAATTATAGTTACTGCTGCTCATATCAAGTGAATTTATTAGTGTAAAATACTGACTATCTTGCAATAAATAAAATATTTAATTCTGCGCACAAAAACTCTAATCTCAGGGCTAGGTTCAACAAAAAACTTTGTATTACAAATGCTTTGGTGTATGACAAATTAATCAGTATAGTATGGCAAACGCTCAAATTCGTTCTGACAGCTCTTTAACCTCAAAATTGACTGCAACAACAAATGATCTGCAGGTACAAGAAATCAGCGTAATCTGAATTTAAAAACACCGAAAATGGCAAGAATACATTAGATAAATACTGGAAATTATGTGACGTAGCTTCCGGCTAACCGTGTACTGTTTCAGATGACGTAAACCGACGCTCTGATCTTATTTTGTTTAATTTCCGGCAATGTCGCAAAATCAGTTCCAATTCACACATTTAAGGAACGCTACCTCGATAATGGATGGATCTGGGCAGCTGGAATCACGTTCAACCCCTCGGCCAATGTCCAATCTTAAAGAACCCCACGGTATATGGGGCTTTGGCAATGCTTTCCTGTGGAATAATACTTGGGAATGGCTTGTTGTTTCCAATTTCTATACACAAGGTGTTCTCTAAACGTAGTACATACGACTTTTGCTAGCCGATGTCTCCTATCAGTCGAAAAGGAGTTTCTTAAGTTGATCGCACTTGGGCAATTCTTGCAGCTGGCTATCCCTATTCAATAAGCACTGTTATTACTTGGAAAATTAGGCACAAAGATGGCCTGCATACTGGTGAATATGAACGACACTATTTGACTCTCACAAATAAATTTTTATTCAAAATTTTTACATTAAACTCTGCAGCTCAACTGGCACACAACATAAAATTTTCAAGCTGGTTTGGATATTATTAACAAATGACATTCTCGTTACCTAGTGATTACGATTTACATTTGTTTTTAAGAAAGGTGAGGTTTGATATCATGTTTTGACTTATGAACTATAGTTTTGATATTCTGTTTTTGCTTAAATACTAAACTGTCTCTTCTTGGGAATTGTCACTTTAAACTTTGCTCTGCTTTTAATCACTTAGTTTAATTGCACTGATTCACATGGGTCTATTTAGCACTGCACTAATTGTCTGTGTCCTCTCGATAGGTTGCCTTATTTCATTGCTCGTTGCAATAATTGCTTTGCTCACACTGCTCCTTTACTCATTACTTACCTTGCCGTTTGTTGGCCTATAAACTTTTAATACTCATAACGCTCACGGACACTCCGTACTTCACAAATCATCGTTGTATTAGGTATTTCAAATTCACATTATTGTATTGATTTCACCAAACTCAAATCTGTCAGCTACATAAATTAAGCTATGCTTGCCATTCCGAACATCAATTATTACTGAAGCTCTGAACGTAACCCTTTCGAATTTTGCCTTTTCTAATGCCAACCTTTCTTTCCCAAATTATAGTTACTGCTGCTCATATCAAGTGAATTTATTAGTGTAAAATACTGACTATCTTGCAATAAATAAAATATTTAATTCTGCCCTCATTTTGAAATTATTCATTTTCGTGTTAATTAGGTAATCAGAATTGCTGTGGGCAGTAAACCATTACAATATATTAGAAGCCATGAAAAAATATTGAAGATGGTAGGAGAAGAATAACAATTTCCAAAGTAAAATGATTAAAAAGAAGAACTTAACCTTAGGGATCACAAGAGAAGAGAACTCAATTAATAACATCTCTAACTGCTGCTTACCTTTTTCTGTCTTTGTTCCACACACTCAGTGACAGCCGGCCAAACACTTCCTTTGTGCAAGCGTAAAGCATCCCTGGCCTCTGGTTCAGAGACAGTGCCCACTATATTCATTGGGCCTTCCCGACCAAGCTGAGTTGCTAAAGTTTGAACGCTTGCTATGGTAGTGTGCCAGTTCTGGCGAAGCCAATCAATGGGATGTTGGTCACCGCAGTGCATTAAGGCTGCTTGCACTTCATCTGCTGTGTACTTATAATGCTCAGCTTCCTGTACAAAATGATCGAATTGAATAGTGCAATGGAAGATTTCAAAAGACCTACCCTTAATAGTTTCACCAACTCCAAGCCCTGAGCTTTGAATGAATCATGCCTCTGCAGATTCATATCGCTCAAGTAGTGCATAAAATCGCCACGATCAGCATGGAAAGAGTCGGCTCTACTGCGGTGACCAGGCTGCTCATTCTGAAATGAGACTATTATTAAAAATTGAAATTTTTAATAGAAGTGTGGCAGAATTGTGACTATTAATAACAATGTAACGAACGTTAGATGATAAACCAAAAGTGATAGTTACAGCACAACAGTCAAAGCCTTATATATTAACAACATAAAATGAAGAATGTACAGAGTGTTGTGTGCGCAGGATATATACAAAAGCGCCAGTTTATGCGTGTTTAAGCGAGAGCTAGAGATACAGTGAAATCATAAGTATGGATGAAATGACGAACAAAAGCTATACGTGTTGCACACCCTATGATCTCGGTAGCGCAAGTCTGTATAGCTTGCTCTTCTCTTCATCTCTGGTCTGTGGAGATCTAGCATGTATGAGGGGCGATTTTTCTCCCTTGGCAAACTGCGATCTATATAAGGAATTTCATTTGGTGAGTAGTCGAAGCGATGAGGACTAGCCTCTCGTGGTGGTGATCCTGGAAGACTCTGAAAGAAAGTTTACCTATATTAGAATTTAAATTTTAACGAAAAATATATTTCAAAATTTATATTTGAAACATCAAATTAGTGACCATCTCAAATTTAGAAGTAAAATGTAGATTTAAAAATTAGAAATTTCAGCAAGAACAAAATTAGTTTTCTATTTGACAAGTGTAAGTTCAGCTCGTTGTGCCTTCAAATTGCACGGGGGACAGTTCTTCATTCTTGTACTCGTTCTTAAGCAGGGAGGTTGCTTGTAGAGCAAGCGTTTTTATTCCAGAGGGCGCGATCCGGCCTAGTTCTTTTCTACTTGAAACGCGGAATTGCATTTTTATTCTACCATTGAACTTCTCTACAACATACCTAAGTCTATTTTACTATTTATATTAAATACCTGAGATTCACTTGAAAACGACTGCCTGCTTAGAGACCTAGTTGAGCCCCATTCACATTCACCAGGATAAGCACCAGTATGTACAGACTGTGATCGAACAAACTCCTGTCTTTTTCCATTTCGGCTGGACGAACGAGCTCTAGGTTTAGCTGTGCGCGAATTAGTCCTTCGAGACTCCAAGGGCTCAACCACATCATATGTCTGTAAACAGAAATACATAATCACATATCTACTGGAAGCTGTTAATGTGGAATTTACCTGCGTGGAAATTGTTTGTGGAGGTGGTGAAGTACCTGTAGAAGCTGTGCAAACTTTTGGGACATCTGGTTTGGTATTTACAGAAGCTTCGGATTTTGATTTTGTTGAATCAACTTTAGCGATGATATTTTCCTTGGGAGGGGAACATCCAGTAACAGTTGACACTTTGTGGCTGCTTTTCATCACATTTACACTAGCAACACTTTGGTTTAATGTATTATCACTCAAAACGTTTTTGGAAGATAAATTACGAGAGTCATTGGTATAGCACTGTTGTTCTTCTGTCTCACTTGCACTTGCTGGTACCGTGTCTCCTCTTCCTGTAACAACAGGAACTGGTTATTTTATTATTTAAAGTTCACACTATGCACACACACAATTTAGAAAGATTACGGACACTCTATGATGAATAAATGAAAGAAAAACAAAACGGAGGCTTTTTGTAAACCTCATTTACTTTGCAAAGTAGAAAATTTCGTTCCAGGCCAAAAGGATATTTTCCTACTGGTCCTACCTTTCTTCCGATCAGGGCCCTCCGTAACTTTCGTTTGTTTAACATTGACATTCGGCTTTTCCTCAGTCACTTCATTCAAATTGATCTGCTTTCCGAACTTGTTCAATACCGACTCTGTCTCACTGAAGTCTTTACTGTAATCATCACTCGATCTGCTGCGTTGAAGCTGTTTTAATTCAGGACTTTTAGCATTTGCTTGACGTAAAGCTGCAGGAGCACTCTGCTTCCGAACATTCTTAGGGCTATTCTGGATTAATTTGACTGAATCTGTTGTGGGCGTCTTGCAGCAAACTAAGCAAACTCTAGTGCCAGCCTCATTCACAAACGTGCAGTGTTCACATTCCCACTTTTCCACCGGTATCTCTGGTATATCAGGGGCTTTCTCTATGAACTCTTCCACAGGAACAGGATTGCTATCATCGTCCTCTTCCATCATTTCACTATCTTTCTGGCTGTCTTGGGGATACTCATCATCAGAGCTAGAAGAAGCTCGAATGCTGTGCCGGCCACGAGGCACAACCGGTGCCCGTTCTGCTCTTTCAACAGGTGGCCTCCTGCGCACCTCCCTGGGAATCGAGTTTGTGTCTCTGAGAGATCTCGGTCTCTCTGCGTGACGCCCACCTAAGGACTTCCGCTCGCTCCGGATTGACCTCCTATCGTCAAAATCTTCATCTGAGTCTTCTTCTTCACGGTACTTACGGCGACTCGCCTTGCTCATGTAAGATTTGCGAGACTTGATGCTGTGGGGCGGGGAACTGGGGCGCGACTGGGGCATATCGTGGTGCATGTGGCACGGCGGCATGCCCATCTGGTACGGGTACATGCCCATTGCAGAGGGAGGGGGCCCGTGCCAAGTCCCCATCCACATGGGGTTCACTGGGTAGCCGCTAGCACTCATGTTTAGACTCAGGTTGCTGTTGGAGCACTGGGAGTCGCACATGTTGCCCCACTGGTCCACCCACATGCCCTGGTAACATGTCGGACAGTTTAAGTGCGCCATGGATTGTGCCTGAAATGGTTTTGGTATGTGAAAAATGATTGAAATATTTATATACCTGACATAACTAACTATTACATTGGATTGTGTCATTTTGGTATTAGCCATTTTGATGCAAAACATTTCAGTGCAATCTAATTTAGCTGCAAAACGTTTAAAAAATCACTAGGTACGTACTGTATAGAATTTTGTCTTAAAATTAATGTCTATTTTTGTGGTTGATTTTTGCTAATGGATGAAGCTTTCATGAAAAAACAAGCAACTACTATTTATTTTTCTTTATTCAGCCTCTGTCGCCTATCTTCGGACCTAGGTCTTTCCTTCAATCCCCCATTGTTTTCCGGTTTCTGCCTTCTGGATCCATTTTGAATTGAAAATCATTTTTTCATCTTTGTATAGGATGTCTCCGACTTCATTTTCCTTTCCTTGCTCTTCATTGTATGAGTATTTTTCTCCTTCTTTCTTCAGCCAATTTTTGTTCCATGTCTACTTTGCAGTATCCTAATATTTCTCTTTCTATCTTTTATAAAGAGTCCTAGCTTGTCAGGCCATTTTCTATTTTTCCTTAATTCGGATAGCTAATTAACCATTCAGAACAGTTTTGGTACAGTCCGCCTGTATATCGGTCCCGTTTCGGCAATCTATTATCTTTTATACGGCAGTTTTCCGTATCACACAAAAAACCTAACCCGCACGTGGCTCTTGGTTCCGCTTAACAGTTTGGCATTTCGCGCGAATCTCTATACAGTCGCTTTTGCAGCTGGTTGTTTCATTGCATGCAGAGACGCTCAATTTCTATTTATTCAAAATTTAGTCCGTGAGAGATTTCTCTCGCACCGAGGCAGCTGCGGCGTCATGACGCGGAGACCTTGGCTTCCTATTGGTGGCATCTGTTAGGTATTCTGTGCTGCTACAGCTCCTTGATTCTTTAGCGAGTGACCCATCCAACGGCCACGCTGATATCTGTATATTGCCAAGGGGGATTTTGACACATTCCGCCCATGCTTAATGCGGGGGATTATTTGGGACGTCGCGGCCTTTCGTTTATGCGACGCACCGGGGGCGCAGCGATGTGCCGACGCTGGTGTCAGCGCCCTTTCGTCCGTCTCGAAACCGATCTGGCAACCGGGATAAATCTGTGTAATAACCTGTTTCGCCCGCATGTTCTTGCAATAACGTTTGTGTTGCAAGTCGGCTTTGTTCTGGCAAATTAACCTTTTAAGTCGGCGCCTGATGCTTATTGAATGCATAGTTAACTCTGGTACAAATTTAACGTTTGTGTTCTAAAATTCAGTGCTACAAGTCAGCCTCGTTCATGTCAATTACCTTTTAAGTCGGTGCCTGACGCTTAATTAATGCACAGTACACTCTGGTACAAATCTAACGTTTGTGATCTAAATTTCTGAGCTGCGAGTCAGCCTAGTTCTTGTCAATTAACCCTTTAAGTCTGTGCCTGACGCTTAATTAATGCATAGTACACTCTGGTACAAATTTAACGTTTATGTTCTAAAATTTAGTGCTGCACGTCAGCCTTGTTCTTGTCAATTAACCTTTTAAGTCTGCGTCTGGCGCTTAATGAAGGCAGAGTACACTTTGGTGTAAATCTAACGTTGATGTTCTAAATTACTTTGTTGCGAGTCAGTAGGTGTTTGTGAATCGAACTCAAATACAAATTTCACGCTTGTGCGTTATACTTGTTTAGGCCTTGGCCGACTTTTAAATGGACCCGATTTGGATTTGTTGTTCGACTCAGCTGTACGTCGTAGCTTTTAGGTAGAGCGCTGCCCAGCTGGGTGTGTACCGTTAAGTCGTTATTACAAATTGTTATACGTGCCGACCACGTCGGTACTACTGTAAGTTGTTTGTTTGGTCACGTGAAGTGGCCCAATAGATGTATTAACTGTACCGTCTTATGATTCATTTTCCCCTTGTGTCTTGTGCATGTTTGTTTACAGGTTGACTGAGTCACTATTGTCACGATCGATGTAACGTGAGGCCCGGACGTGGCGGATGAGCATTGCAGGTAGGTTGTTGCGTTTGTCGCTGCTCTGGGGCTTCCTAAAGTAGCATTTGAGTATCTTTCGCCCCGTTTGACCCTCAAGGTCTGGTTAAACGTGGGTCTCCTAGATTTGGATCTTGTGGCGCCCATTTATTTGGTAACACCCTATATATACCTCAACACGCTTGCCCTGCGGTGTCTCGTTTTATGACTCCGCCCCCTCCCTGAGCGTATCTGAGCCGAGGCCTTTAGCCTGTTTCTTACGATTTCCAGAGTGAGCGTGCACATTTCCCGGACTTGTCTAGTTATTTGGTACTCACACAGTCGTGAGTGTCGATAAGTCAGTTTGATACTGTAACAAGCTCCATCCTTCTTTAGGCTACTCTCATTTTGCCAACACAAGTAATAGTAAACCTTCCAAAAAGTGTTATTCCTTCTTTGACCGACATAGATAGGTATAATCTTCGACTTTCTCTAATATTGCTTCATACTTCATATTCAATAGTTAAGCTTTCTTTATTGCCTTCTGTTATACTTGTCATATATTTTGTTTTGTTTTGATTTATTTTTGATCCTACGCTCTTTGACTTCTTGTTTAGCTCTTCTAATGGCTAGTCCATATGGTCCAAAATTGTTTTCATTAACATCTTCTTGAAGCACTAGCTTGCATTTTCTTTAAATTGGTGTTAATAATGGACTATGGAGGACCGTAATTTACTGCAAAACTTCCATTCAGTACTTCATCTTTCTTGCTATGTGTTTCCAGTTCTTTATCCCTATAGCTGGTAGTCACACACTATGATTCTATCCACACCCTTTTAATCTTCTTTTTCTTCTTGAGGTTTCTTGGAATATTATTTTTGTTATTCTTCTGTTTGGCATTTTGAATATGTAGATGTCGTAACTATGTTCATCTCTTCTTCTTTGTGTATACAACGATATCCTCATCTTTGTATAGCTGTTGTACTTCACTTATCTTTGCTATTTAGTCATTCGTACATTTTTTGCATGTTTCTTTCACAGGTTCTTAGTTTCCTGCTAAATTCCTTGATCAGTATCCACGCATTCATTTTCTCACGTTTATTGTAGTTAAGGGTCGATATAGTGATACTATACTTCGGTTAACTTCTATTATATTCTATTTTCTCCATTGTAGTGCAACTGTGATGTTATTTCTATATCAAGGAATCTAAAACTACCAACTTTTGCAAATTATGTTCCCTTTTTCTTACACTCTTAAGTAATGATAGTAGTATATTAGGTAACAAGTTTTATAAACATCACTTTAGTCACGAGTTTTTCTAGGCACAAGCAGAGCATCAAAGTTGACTGTTGAAAACTAACTTGATTTCAGTTTTGGCTGTAGCTAATTAGCTAATAAAGCAAATAGCTAACTTCACTCCATGACTAAAACGTAGTAGCCAACTTCAGCCCATGACTAAGAGGCTCTTTAGTCACAGGTTAGGATTGCGAGATTAAAATGTCACTTAGCGACGTGTATGTTATATGTTATATGTCATTTTAGTTATAGGAGTAGAAAAACGTATGTTTTCCTACTTTATTTCTACACATTTCTATGATGATGCTACTAATCTTTATTATATCTTTTAGTTGTTTTTTAGCTCTAGCTATACTAAGGATTATCTTTCACATATGCAGTAAGTACATTGATGTAAAGTGAGAAAAAGAAATCCAGCTCTGATTGTTTTCAATTGCCTCATTTTCAGAACTACATTAAACAGTCAAGAGTAGGTCACCCTGTTTAAATCCATTATTAATGTATTTGATGCAAATTGCCACTTGCAGCCAACTTACAGCTTCATTAGATCATTTTGATAAGTTGGACTAATTTCTCCAGAAAAATTGTTTATTTTAAGCATTTTCATAGTTGATCTTGTAACGGGCCATCTGCATCCCTCGCCTGTAATGTTTGTTTTATATGTATTTTCTTGTGTGTTACATTTAAGCAATATACTTATTCTAGAATTATAAATGCTCACAAAACCGATCCTGTATAATGAACACATTGTGAAATGGAATTCGTGAATGCAACGAGAAACGCACATGAAGCCTGCTCGATAGATGAGGGTAGTTTCAACTCCTACAGATTTGACAAAGAAGAAGGCAGTCGCAAGCAGCCTCATCTAAGAAATGCACGTGTTTCGAGTGCATTGTGCAAGTTGCCTTGAGGTGAAATAATTAGAAGCGCACTGAAAAGGCAATGCAGCCAATAATTGCTACATATAAGTGAAAAGTGCAGCAAACAAGTGTTTATGAGTACCGTGAATACAATGTACACTTGGGTTAGTTGAAATCGACTACTTTTACTTTTTGGATGCGTAAACTTGTATTTATAGTTACTTAGTTACTCGAAGTGCCACTCTAATAATAACTAGATATATTAAGTAATGCTTTATTTAAGTTAGAAAAACTGTTTAAAAAGCGCCTGCTTGACTTTTTACGTGTAGTCGATTTCAATGAAACCAAGTGTACATGTAAGAAAATATACAAATTGTGCTATATTCAAAGGCACATTCAAAGCTCCGATTTTGAGAGGCGCCAACTCAGCAGTCCTAGCGAGCTCTGCCCGTCATTGAGAATTCCCAGTATCACACCCGATTAGGTGCGACATTAAGCCAGGACAGCATTAAGCCATTTTGACATTTACGTTGTCAGGCCATTTTATATTCCTCAGAGATTTAATTAAGTACATAAACCTTTGAAAAAATGTTGATGCATAATTGGCGAGTTCGCCTGTATTTCGAGTCCATTTTAGCCATAGTCCATCACATAAAACTGCAACGTTTAGCATCATGCATAGCCATTCGTAAAATTTGTACACTCATGGTATCGCTGTGCCTAATTCATAACCTTTGTACACCCATCGCATCGCTGTTTTATGCAGCTATTGATTTCATCGCATGCAAGAGCGTTCAGTTTCGACTTATTTAAAATTTACTCAATGAGAGCAAGTGAGAAGGCATCTAGCGATCTCTGTCGCTCCGAGACGGCTTGTCGTCACCGGGCGAAATCCCTGGCTTTTAATTGGGTCCTTCTGTGGAGTGGCAGACGGTCGTTTCCCGCGTATACTGGAGGTGGCCGTTAGCGGTCGAGGCATTCATCCCCGGACCGTCAAATAGAGTGTTGATATTGCGAGTGGGGCGGCGTCCCCACGCTCCGGCGTGGGGCACCTGATTTCTTCCGTTTGTGCTGTTACAGCAATGTGGTTTCTGGGACCGTTTTAATTGTGTTGCTACAAAAGAGACGCTGATCGGTAAGGAGGGTATCATGTAGTTTGTTGTATCATCTCGAGCATGCCACGTAGTTAAGGGCGTAGCGACATTTCGACTCCAGTGCAAGCGCCTTCCATTGCTTGCAGGCCGAGCTACCTACCCAGATAAATTTTATGTAAGAAACTGTCATAAATACAGTGTCGTACACGACTTCGCTGCAAGCGAGTTTGTTTATGTTGCATTTAAACCAAATACTGTGCAGTACACGGCTTCTCTGTAAGCGAGTTTGTTTGCTTTGCATTTAAAATCAAAATACAGTGTCGTACACGACTTCGCTGCAAGCGAGCTTGTTTATGTTGCATTTAAACTAAATACTGTGGCGCACACGGCTTCTCCGCAAGAGAGTTTGTTTGCTTTGCATTTTTAATTGAAATAGTGTCGTACACGACTTCGCTGCAAGCGAGTTTGTTTATGTTGCATTTAAACTAAATACTGTGCGGCACACGGCTTCTCTGCAAGCGAGCTTGTTTGTTTTGCATTTCAAATTAAAATACAGTGTCGTACACGGCTTCTCTGCAAGCGAGTTTGGTTGTGTTGCATTTAACCTAAATATTGTACCGTACCCGGCTTCTCTGCGAGCAGCCTTGTTAATTATTTATATTTGTGTACCTCAGCATTCCTCGTAACTTTAGATAAAGCGCTTCCCAGCTGGGCATATCCTTTAAGTAGGTAGTACCGATTGTTGTACGAGCCGACTCAGTCGGAGTTTGTAAATTATTGTTTGATCATGTGAAGTGGCCCAATAGATGTATTAACTGTACCGTCTTATGATTTTTCTCTTCGTGTCTTGTGCATGTTTGTGTACAGGGTGACTGAGTCACTATGTTACGATCAATGTAAGGTGAAGCGCGAACGTGGTGGACGCGCGCTGCAGGTAGGTTGTCGAGCTGGTCGCTGCGCTGTGGCTTCCAGTAATAGTTATTTGAGTATTTTTCACCCTGTTTGACCTTCAAGGTTCGGTTGAGCGGGGCGTATTGAATTGGACCTTGTGGCGCCCATTTCTTTGGTAGTACCCTATTATTACCTCGACACGCTTGCTCTGTGATGTACCGCTTAGAACCACGCCCATCTCCCTGAGCGTATTTGAGCCGAGACCTTTAGCCTGTTTTGACGATTCTCAGGGTGAGCGTCCCCATTTCCCGGACTTGTCTAGTTATTTGATACTCACACAGTCGTGGGTGTCGCTAAGTCATTTGATACCGTAAAATGCAATTATTTCAACGTTATTTTATAATGCTTAGTTGATATTTTATGTGTGTTTGATATGTCTAAACGTTTACGTGAGTAGATCTAGCTCTCTCGCGCATAGGTATAATAAGAGTTTACTCTATTTTCTTTATTGCTATCAGTTCTTTTCTGTGTTTTTTTATGTTTTAAAAGCAATAGATTGATGTAAACAAATTAGCTTTTCTGTGCGTTGTTTAAAGTCAGTATCAGTTCGACAACACTAACAGGGGTAACCAGATTCCTGTTTTGGCAGATAATGATCTTTCATAAGCCACTAACTGAGGTATTAAGAAGGTTTCATGTTCACTTAGCTAACAAGGTAAAATAATTATTCAAATATTAAGGCATACGAGATGTCTTATTCAAATTCAACGTAACTATGCGAGGGGTCAACAAACGACTACCTACTGTTAACAGCATCATCAGGCACAGCATAGCATTTCAGATATAAGCTATTCCTCATCATAATCATTATCATCATCATCTACAACTCTGGGTTCTTCGCCAGCTGTCTCTATCTTATGCTTTAGTTTTCCAGTTAATTACTTCTATGGTTCTCAGATCTTTTTCTGCCCCATCTATCCATCGTAATTTAAGTTTACCTCGTCCTTGATTTCCATCAAGTTCAGCCTTTAGTATACATATCAAAGAATTAGGACGGGCATTCACCGGCGGTCGACGTAATACTCATGCCTCTTGATCATTCTGCATTATTTGAGTTTTGCGTAGGCAGGAGGGGTATGGGTTTTCGGTAGGTTAGAACTAAACCTGTTTGTTGTTTTAGCCACATTTGCAAGTGTTCTTTTATTTATGTATTTCTTTGTTGTTTTTGTTGGATTTAGATATATTTTACGTATAGTCGTGTACATACATAGTAACAGTAGAGTAACAAAATTTGTAGATTTTTTAAATTATGTGCAAAGAAGCGGAATAATTTATATTTTTGGGTTTGAAAGGTGCTCGTATTTGTGTGTTAAGCGTTAGAATTCCGCTTCCCAACCTACCTTTATACTACATACAAAAAAAGACAACGGTTTGAAATCGATGTGGCAACACTTTTATATATCGAAAGATAAGCAATTGACAAAAAGGTAAAGTTTGTCCCAATAAACTTATCATAACCAGTGCGCGAAAGCAAAAGATGAAGTGTCGCAGACATTCTTAGTAGGTACCAGAAGAAAGTAATCAAGTGATAAACGAGCTCATTATCGCCATAGAAATACTTTATTTAACTTAAAACACTTTTTTTCTTTGGAATTTGCATTCAGAAATTTCACCTAAACACTATTTCCCTTTCGGAACCATTTTCGGGATTTTCGGAAGTAGTCCCGGGACTTCAAATTTAGCTCGTAAGTCCCGAAAATACTTTTGGTCCCAGGATTTGGAAACCCTAATTATTATCTTAATTAGTGTTTTATATTATATTGTACATTTGACTTTTTTGTTATGTTCGGTAGCAAACTGGCTGTTTTGCAACATCTATTAGCTATTAGTACCCTTCATTTTATGTCTTCTTCTTTTGTTCTTTCATTATTCCTTTCCTAGTGATCATTATTAGTTCTCTTTTTTTGGATCTAATCTGCGACTATTTTAATGTCACTGCAGTATTATCTTTGTCCAACCATTATTACAAATATATACCCCATTGAAGATTTTGGTTGAAGTACTTAACTTTCCTATTATATCCTGTACTTGTGTCTTCCTCACATCCACACTTTTCATTGTTTTTCTATCTTCAAATTCACTGTCTGTGTGAGATATGTAGAAGTAAAATTCTTCAGTTCTTTGTACTATCCTATCTTGCTCGGTGATTAACAATCAATCCATTTGAAGCATTTATTTTGCATAAATTTGTTTATGGTATTCTGAATCGTAAACGCCCGTTTACTAAGCTCTATCCCAGGCAAAGAGCCTCTCTATAGGCTGAACCTATTAGGATTATAACGGGCAACATGCAGATGTTGCTATGGTATTCATAATAAACAGTCCGTTAGAATCCTAAGTGGCTCAGCCTGTAAAGAAAAGCAGCTACGCATTTGAATTTAAGATTTTTTATTAAAGATGTATGATTCAGAATATCACAAAACATTGTACAATGCTCAACCATTACCAGAACTTTCCATGCTCACACAAATAACAAGCTCGCTAGCGCTCGCTTGTTCGATACCGTGCTCGCACGTGAAGTTCTAAATAATGGTGTTGCAGTGTAAATTACTATTACTATTTTCTTTTAGCGTTTCTTCAAATTTTCTGTTGTGGTAATGTTGTAGGTAATTTTAAATGTAAAATATGGTATGTCTTGCTTCGATTTGTGCAATATTTTATTTCCTTTATCTAGAAACTGAATGTTTGATACGAATTTTAAGACAATAGCAACACTTACCTATCAAGACTGTCACTCTTAATTTAAGTTTCAAATACTAGAACAGCCAAAAATTAAAAAAAATGATTTATTTGCTTGGTTAAAATTTTTGAAAAAAAAATTAAATACCTAATATTATTAGTCTAAAAAATTTTTCTTTTGTGTAGTGGATATAATTTACTATATGTCAGATTATTTTATAACAGAATTAAATGAAACAATGTAATACGACAAACAGCACAAGGTAAGCAAACAAAATAATAAGAATAATTTAAAATCTACAACTTAGCAAACGAATGGATTTTCTTCATAATTTTCTTTATGCTGTATAATCATTTGTGCTTTACCGGAATATAATGCTTTAATTTTTCTAATCTAACGTTAATGGTTGTTTGGCATTTAACTAAATGATTATATTTTCTCACATCAATCCCCACAAGTATTTAGAATCAAAACTTTCTTGTTAATCACATCCATTTTTATTTCTGTTAAACCCAGATGCTACATAAACTGATTGGAAGAAAATGTGAATGATTTTCTTCAAACTCTGTGACCACTTAAATGTTAAGGAATTGGATTGCGCAAAAATGGTTTACATCAGAATGGCTGGCGCCAAAATGTCGTACCTGATACAGACAATTTAAAGTAATCCTATATTTGAATGTCGTTCCACAAAAATTGATACTTGGATAACAATAAAAAATCTACATTCTACATACCTGTTGCATTGGAGAAAATCCATGATGGTGGCCCATGGGAGCGTTAAGCTCAAATACTGACGCGCTGTGTGGTAAGTTGCGACTGGGAGGTGGAGATGATAAGTTGCTTAATCTTCTTTGCAGCTGAGAATGGCTTGCTTCGGACCCGGAAATGCTCCCTGATCGTATACGGCCCCCCCACTGCTCTTGCTCCCAATCTGGATAGCCGCTGTCTCTGCTCGGTGCCTGTTAAAAAGTTTTCAATTCAATATTTTTATTTTTCAATTAATATTTCCCATTTTTTCATAAATATTTAAGATATGAATGGGGCGGAGGTAAATAGAAAGGTTAAACACGAAGTTGGTCAAAAGTTGAGACAATAGTATCGGTTCTATTTGTATGACCACGCTAATGCGAGTCCCTTGCTTCTAGTAGAAACCGTTTTTTAAAAGCAAATTCTTACTTAAAAGATGTGAAACAATCGCAATGACTTTTTCCCAAATCCCAGAAGTGCATTTTGAGTTTGCTCAATTTTGGACGACCCCTAGAAGGGGTCGATTCGGAATGTTTTAATTTTAAAGTAATATTTTTGTAATTGTATACTCTTTAATACTAAATACCAGCACTGAACCCCCTTTCTTCAAAAATATTCAAAAGCACTGTTTTCTAAACTTTTTGCTACAAAACAGTTTCTAGTTTATTTTCACCATAAAGTTTTAAAAACCTCCATCTTCTTGGTCTTTTTACACCAGAAAAACGAACAATATTGATAGCTTTATTAAATTTTATAAGACGTTTACAAAACTCTCTTTTTTGAGCTTCGTTACGATCCTATGGTGCTACCACTCTACTACTCATTTACACCCGCTGTTGCTGAAATTTGACAACTTTAAAAATCGTCGTGCATTCCAGGTTGCCTAAGTAATTTTTAATGACTTCTGAGTTCGCAAATGGCTTCCTTTCTAATTTCCGGTAAGTAGTTTCAGAGCAGAGCTATTTTTCTGCCTTCCATTGTCTTTCTGGAAATTTTGGTAGTCTTACTTGTTCGAGGCTACTTTTGGCGACACGGATTTCATCCCGAAAGTTGCCGATAATCTAAGACAAGTTGATAAATTGCTGCATCCATCTGATTACTTCAGGATTTGTTAGTATTTTGGAAGTTTAATACCATTCAACAAACAGAAGCGTAGACACATGCCAATAGTGAGGAGGAATTATCCAAAATAATACAAAGAACATGCGAAAATAACTACCGCAAAAAAGGAAGTGGAAAGGAGACAAGGGGAATGCACTGGTGGTCGCAGGCGGTCGCAGATAAGAACGAAGAATGCGTCAACTTGCGAAGAAGATGCATGAGGGCGCACGCAAATTTGAATATTGAAGAGCAGGAAAGGCAGAAGCTACTAGAGGAGTATTTGTACCACAAGGAGGAAATTAAAATCAGATATAAGAAACGCCAAAAGGAAATCGTGGGAGGAACTATGCTCGGAAGTAGAAACTGATGTATGGGGCAAGGGCTACTGCATCGTAACTGGAAAACTAGGTACAAGACCTTTAGCTGAGACAGATGATGATGAACAACTAAGAATAGCGCACGAACTCTTCCCAACTCACGAGATAATAACGTGGGAGCGACTAAACGTTATGATGCAAAATATCCCACAATGCACAATAGAAGAAATTATGGTGGCTGGACGAAAGATCAGAGCCAGGATGTGATAGCGGAAAGAGCACCAGTGGTGCTCCAAGGGGTATTTAACAGCGTAATTAATAATGGAAGATTCCCAAGAAAGTGGAAAACAGCTAAACTTTTACTGGTAGAGAATATTAACAAGGAAGATGATACAAAAAAATAGAGACCATTGTGCCTTTTAAACTCAGTTGGAAAACTGTGTGAACATATAATAAGTATGAGACTAAAGAAAGAGATAAGAGAAAAAGGAGGACTACATGAAAATTGAAAATCAATATGGCTTTCGTGAAGGAAAGTCGACAATAGATGCAATACAAAAAGTCAAAGAACTGAGTAAGGAAACAGCGATTCATCCAACGATTAAGTGCGCCATATTGATAACCCTAGATATACAAAATGCATTTAATAGCATACTGTGGAAGGGAATAATAGACAAGCTCAGGGAATTGTAGATACAGGATTACTTAATCCAAATACTGAGTGATTATCTGCAGGATAGAATGATATATGTCGGCGATAAGAAAGAAATGTCAATGGCTTGTGGTGTTCCACAGGGTTCTATCTTGGGCCCGCTTCTGTGGAATATATATTACTATGACGTCCTCAGACCGGAATTGCCAAGTGGAACCACCAGCATCGCATATGCAGATGACCTGGCTCTAGGGGTTAGAGGTAGAGATAAAAAAGAGCTAAAGGAGAATGCCGAGTGGGCGGTTACGAGAATCGAGGGATGGCTGGAGGACAAAAGATTAAAACTAGCACCTGCCAAAACAGAAATGGTAATATTAAATGGTAGCTATACCATTAAAAATATAAGCATAACAATAGGAAGGCAACGCATTGAAAATGCACCCAGTGTACGATACCTGGGTATAGAAATCGCAAGCAACATGTCCATGGTGGTGCATATATACGTAAAACCGTAGCAAAGGCAAAAAAAGATAGTGAACGCACTTAATAGATTCATGCCAAAGCAGCGGAAAAAGGAAGCTACTAAGCAGCGTAGCAGATAATATATTGTTATATGGTGCTACAACATGGAAAGAATGGATCCGAATGAAGAGGGCCATACAAGATGTAGCAAGGGTAGTCCCTATCCATCTACTGGTGGAAGAGAGGAATTATAACAGAGAGCAGAATACAAGAGTCAGAAAACAGCTTCGCGAGAAGAGACACTGAGAATATGGAAGCAAAAGTGGGAGGAGGAAGCAACAACTGGAAGACGGACTAAACACTAATAAAAGATTTAAGTAGATGGATAGAGAGAAGCCATGGGGAGATTGATTATTTCCTTTCACAGTGCCTTACTGGTCATGGATGTTTTAAGCAATATCTATAATCTATATAGATTGGGTATTACAGATAACGAAAACTGTGACTACTGCCAAAGATGCGACACGGTATGGCATACAGTTAAAGAATGTGCAAGATGGAAGGAAGAAAGAACGGGAACAATACTGAGCAGAGATGATATAACACCTGAAAACACAATAAAATACATGCTAAGAGAAGAAGCTGTATGGGAAGAGGTTCACAAAACAATCACCACCATACTGAAAACTAAAGAATAGGAAGAAAGTGCAAGGTAGATTGGAGTAAAAAAGACCTGATAAAAAATAGCATAAGAAAAAGTGTAAACAGAAAGGAAGATACAGAAGAGCAGATACACAAGGGATAGCGTGCCATGAAGAAATGCTTTAAAGGCGGTACCGTCTCATCTATGGAAAACAATAGGGGGAAAGTGGGTTTAGCAGGTAGGCGACTGATCAACATTGCCAGTTGAATCCGGCACTCCTGGAAAAAATTTCTAGGGTCTTTTGGAAGATTACCCCTCCTATGCAGCAAAAAAAACCGTTCAGCCACCCGCAATCCAGGTATAATTTGGTTATCTTTGCTCTTACGTGGTCTGACGATCAGTGAAATTTATTTTCAAGACTTTTTTTCTTCTCTTTCCCTATTCGTTGTAATCTTTATTTTGCTTTTCTTCTCCGATATTTCTATAAGTGATATCAAGATTCGCTGTGATACCTGTAAAAAGTTCGTGGATATTTGAAGTGGCTTCACGTTGTTTTTCTTTCCACCTGTTGGATTATAGATTTGGCGCTAGCAAACGTTGGAACACTTGCAATCCAATCCCGTCCTGATACGCTCTATTGGGCGTGGGGTCGGGTAGATCATCTGTACCAACATTTTGCGCACCTACCGTCGTATCTTGTGCAACCATAAGTTGTTTACTACTTCCATTTGATCGTAATTTTGTGGCTGGTTAATCATCAATTGTATACCATTTTTTTCACTTAGCCTGTTTTCTAATTTTATGATGTGCCTTTTGTTTGTTAAGAATCATTAACGTCCGATGATACATACATACACGGCGAAACTTGTGTTGCATGCGATAAATAGTGCGATTATTTCTGTTACGTTCGGTTAAGTTCCGTCGACAATTGCACCCGCAAGTCACTTTAATCAATAACCTTTTGCACTACTAACTGATAATGTTTTAGTGAGGATATTTAACTACTTTGCTCAAACGATTCCGTACGCTCTTGTCATATTAGACCATTTTGCTTTTATAATTCCCGTATACTATTTGTGCTTCTTCTAGGTTCATTTTAAAGATATAATTTTAATTAATGTATCATAATCAAACTAAGTTTGAATTATTTTTATTATTAAGGTTGTACATGCCTCATTTGTGGCATTAACCGGGCCCCTCCAGTATATTTTTCGTGATCTAAGGCCGTATTTTTGATTAATATTGTATTGTTGATGTTCGACACTATCCGTTGTTTTTCTTAGGTGTTTATAATCTCTTTGTAGTCTATCTTACATACACAGCCCAGTGTGTCACGGTAAGTTGTTGAACCTGGCGCCCATAACTATTGGTTTATTACTGTTTATGACAGTTAGCTAAATTTATGAAGCACCTCTTTTATCTACGACTTCTCTCCATCATTCTATTGTTTCGAAAATTAACAAATGACATTAATAGCGTGTATTTTCTTTTATGTTACATTTCATCTAAAACTATTGCCAGTTTTAACTGAAATAAGGAAAAACATAATCTCCTCCCACTAGAAAAAAACAAAATATTGATACATTTATCAAATTATTATAAATGGAAAACAGAGACAACGAATTAGAAGCAAAAATTTGCACTCGATCAATTCTTATAGTAAACAGATATAATGGAGAATTAGACAATTTCTAGAAAGAGGTTGCAAAGGAGGTCTGGCCGTTTCTATTTCAATAGATGAATATGATAGAATAAAGTGAACTTCGAATTTAAATTTGATGGAGCTGAAAGACTTTCTTGAACCAGTAAAATCACAGTATCACACTGGTTTTAAAAATGATTTAAAGGAGTTTTAAAAAATGCCATAAATGAAGAGTGTGATTTTTAACAAGCCCCGAATTACCAGATTGGGATTCATTGTCAATTTAATATTAATCCATGCAGTCCCAACAGAAATGCGTTCCTGAAACAAACGCATTACACCATGCATTCTTTTAATTTATGAAATTCTAGAAAATGTCTAGTTTCTCAATATGTTGCTGACCTACCATATTTTTATCATTGCACCAACCATCGATGTTGTCTATACAGGGTGAGTCATAGTTAGCTGTTAAAAATTTAACCAATGCTTCTTTTGGCCAAAACAAAGCAATTCACCTAATACATCTTAGTAGCAAAAGGTACAGGGTGTTAATGAAAAAAAATCTATTTGTGACTATAACTTGGAAAGTAATTATCCTATTAATTTGAAACTACATTGTAATAAACACAAAATTAGCAACAAAATTAACAAAACAATGACTAAAAAATAGAAAACTAGAGCAAATGTACAAAACGCTTCCCTCCAGACGCACAACAAGCATGACGCTGTCGTACTAGCAATTCATTCATTTGCTTAATATTACAGTTTCCACAAATTTTATTAGCAGCTTCGAAAATTCTTTGCTGCAACTGTTCCCTCGTGTTAATTATCTCACGTTAAAGAAGCTGTTTTAAAAAACCCATAAAAAGAAATCCAGCAGGATGAATCGGCGATACTACATGACCAAGCCGGCCAATCCATCTACCACTGAAATAGTCATTTAACAATTCTGTAACGATTCTGCCATTGGGAGGAGGTGCACCGTCTTGTTGTAAGAACATCTGTTATCTTAATTTTAAAAATTCAAATGGTTGCTTTCAAAATATTAAATATTTTTTTTAATTAACACCCTGTATCTTTTTAAGTGAGCATTTTGGTATTAGGTTGATTGCTTTTGGCCGAAAGAAGCTTTGTATATATATCATGTTTGTAACTTCTAATTAAATTTTTATTGAAATTACAACATGAAGTATAAAATTCCAAATTATTTTCATTTAAAAAAGTTGTAATGAGTAAGATGTTTTATTTTAATTAATGCACTAACTTCTGAGAATTCAGTATTTCAATTTAATCAATTGGTCAATACATCAAAAATGTTAATTTTTACAGCTGCATATAACATTATATGTTATCAAGATCATATACAATTTGTGTTTCCAAAGACCTTACATTGCATTTCTCACTTTTCATCTATCAAGTGTATTAAAACTATTTCCGTATTTGCCAGGATATACATATTCCAGATGTCAATATCGAACACACCAGCTACATGTTTTTTGTTGTATCTTATCTTTGGGTGGAGGTTGAATTAAGTTCACATGCACTTACACCTTAATGTGGGCTCGTTGTGTTACCTCGAGGTCAAACGGGTGTATATGTTTTGTGTGTAGTCTTGTTACTCTACCTCAAAGGCTTGTCTTCAGAGGAGAGCGATGTTAATTGTATCTCAATGGCGAATGGTCACCCGGCTCAGTACCGACCAAGTGGGTTGCGGAAAAGGTTCTGCCTGTCCACGGATTATTTGATGGGATACCCAGTCCATACTTCGTTTAACGAATAGATATAAAATTGAAATTACTGGGAGGAGCCTAAATTGCAGAAACCTGTTTTACATGGTACCAATTGAAAACTGAGAGAATTCATAAATTATACTTTAATTTCAACTTAATTGAGCTATGTACAACTGATATAAATAGCAATATTCCATTCAAATTTAGTGCCTATTTGTGGCAGGGGTTTCCACTCTATCTGTAACTCCTGTAAATCCTGGAAAACATGAAACAAGGCATCTTGTGGCATTCTGCCTAATTGTGTCATCTAATGGTGGCTCAAATGGTTTCAATCAATTTCTGGAGCATATCATGAGTTTACTTAAATTCATTGCTATGAATACGCTGAAAGCTTGTGTTTGCAGACATCTCGATCCGCTCCAGATGTAATTTACTTGTTGCTCTGGAAAACTATACGAGCATGCTGTCATATCACACCACCGTACCACAGGCAGATGCAGATGGTTGCGTAGATTCTTAATTCTCCATTTAAGATCGTAGACTTACAAATCAACTGAGGTTCTAATTATTTTAATTACCGTACTGCCTTAATACAAGATCGGTAATTATCCAAACAAGGCCACCTCACTCCCTTTCATAGCACTACTCAATTTGAGAAACCACAGCGTTATTCCAACGCACCTTCTACTTCTCAAAGCAGTATTATTGGAACAGCTTTTAGCTGCTTTGTCACGTTTTCCATGATCTGTTCTACGTCAGATTTTTTGCAATTTCAATTTTTGAAATAGCAAAAAAAAATGTTTGGCAAAAACAAACTTAGAAAAGACAAGTCTCGATGAAACTGCCAGTCACTACTTTTCCAGCGATACGAGATATGACAGCTTTCTTCCCATTGTGTCTTTCACTATTCTCAAAACTCCCATATAGTATTCCTTGTCCACCGTCTGGCGTTATGGAGCATATAGTCTGTTCATTGAACATAAAAACAAAGTGGCCTTTGATTTTTAAAATTTAATGAGTTTACTTCCAAAATTTATCTTTTTCTAGGAATGTACATACAATGGCGGACAATAAATTTAGGCCGGCTTGTCATTCGCTTGGCAATGTTTATGTTGGTGGCACTGTAAGTCTATGTCAAATTCGAGGTTAGCAGGTTAGGTTTTGCATCAGTTTGTGTCAAAACTGACGCAAAACCTTTTTTTACGTGAAATAAATCTATACCTAGTACATTTTTTCTATAATAATTTTTAAGGTCAACTTTCTAGGGGATAAGTTGCATTCCTGCAGGGTCCCTAGTTTTAATAATGTTGGTACATAGATTTTTAGTTCTTTTCTTCCACTAAAAAAATAATTGTCATTTTGACAGATATGTCATAATTTAATGTCGCTTGCTTCATTTTTGCATTTAAAATATTTCTTGGTTTTCTTTTTTCATCCGATTTTATTAATGATGATGATGATTCCATGTTAATAAAAGAAATTTGTCAAGAGTTCAAATTAAGAAACTTTGACATTCAAAATTGACACATAACCGTAATTTTGAAAAAGTTCTACCAACACGAGGTATAAAAATTTCCTAGCGTTTTAATCACATGTCTACCAACATTGTAACACTTTGACAGTTATTATAGAAAAAAAAGTACTTTATCTATCTATCTATCTAAACAATGCCAAGCGAATGACAGGCCGGCCTAAATTTATTGTCCACCATTGTACTTACAAAAAGATATTAAAACAAATAGGTTAAGGGTGTAACATTTACTTAGCATCTGTCATAAGCATTATAAATAACTACTTTTAAGGATATACAAATACTGTGTTGGATACTATTGACGTAGCGTTTATTAATAGGTATTTTTATTACATTTTATAAAAGTTCGCAGTGAAGACATTTGGAGTTACTGGGATTTGAACTCAGATTTTCTGGCCTGTAACCAGAGGCTCGTATGGCTGAGCTACCTCCACTGCATTGTTAATTATTATTTATTGGTAAATAATGTTGTTAGTAATTTGCTATATACGCATCTGAAATTTTCCTTTGCTTTGCTGATCCAGATCTCTCTTTGCTTTCGGCAAATAACTTTGCAAATTACTATTATTTAAAGAAGTAAAAGAAAGTACCATGAGATAAAAAAAATGATTCTGAGCAGTTTTACGTCAGTCTGTGTCAAACAACAAACAAAACCTAACCTTTTAATCTCGAATTTGACATAGACTGACAATACACTTCAGTACTGCCAAACGTATAACACATATCGAGGCCTGCTCAGAATCATTTTTTTTATCTCATGGTATATCTAGTAGTCATGATTTTTTCAAACTCAAAATTTTTTGCGGAATTTTCCTTTTTCGTGTCTTCTGATACAGAAAGTGTTTTCAAAACGATGTCTGTCTGTCAGTCTGTGTCCTGTCGTCAGAACAGATGGTTTAATCGATTGGCCTTAAAATGTATATCCTCGTTTTAATATAAATTCAGAGATCCCAGAGATTTTTTGTTAAAATCGAGTAACCGGAAGTGGTACTTTACTTCCGTTTTCCGGAAAAATGTTATAATTGCTTAATAAAAAATAAACTTTATAGAACAAGATCATATGTTGTGCAATTATCTACAACTTTTGTTTAAGAAGGTTTTCTGTGGAAGTACAGTTTTTGGAACAATAACAACACTTTGTTTTTAGAAAAAAAATCTCAAAATCGAAAAATTTATAATAGAATTTTTTTTTAAACTCTATTGTATATTACGCAATTTTTTATAACTTTCGTGGCATAGTTCTTTTATAAGTATAGTTTTTGAAAATATCGCAAAATAAAATATTTACAAGAAGTTCAAAAATAATGGGGTTACATTTTTTTTAAACTGTTATATATGTACATATTACGTAATTGTCTATAACTTTTGTTAAAAAAGTTTTTTGTTAGTTTAGTTTTTGAAAAAATCGCAAAATTAAATGTTTACAAGCAATAAAAGAAAGTCGTGTATTGACCACACCCAATTTTAATTTTTTTTAAATTACTTTCACTTTCTACTATTACAAAATGGATAGATATTAATTACACATTTGCCCTATCTTTAATACAATCTGAATTGAATACCATTACTATTCTTCTATTATGATTCAATTTTCGCTTTTTTGCATTCTATTTGATACTGGTTTAGTGTAATTCTGCTAAAATTCTTATCTTTCTAAATTTAACTTATCTGTTAAAAAGCTTGATCTGAGCGTAACAAATGCCCCTGGTTACTTTTGTTATTGTCGCCATTTAATTACTTTCTAGTGTAATATGAACTGTCGTACATATACGGGGTGCATTCAAATTGTTTCGTCGCGTATATGCCGATTCACTAAACATGTGCATCCAAATACGTGTGTTTGCATTCGTTATCATTTCATAGAAGTAATCATGATAAAAAGTGCGTAATTCCTATTTACATCCTGCAAATACTTTAATTACAATTTCTTTGTATCTACTTATATCTGAACTAGTATGTACAGTCGTGTGCACATAAATCTGGGACAATGTTTTTTTCATATGTAGGTTGGGTTGGAAATTGAAGAATATCTCCATGGATTTTCTGCTACCAGAAAGAGCTACATTTTCATTTACTTGTCAAAGTTTAATGTAACTCTTTCTGATAGCAGGAAATCCATGGAAATATGCTTCAAATCTTAACTCAATTTACATATGAAAAAACCATTGTCCCAGATTTATTTGCACACGACTGTACATTCCTCACACATGCTTCTATATCTTGCACACCTTTTACCAAAGTAATGTAATTTATTTTTCGTCTTAAATCGAGTGCACTGGAGTATACTGGTCTGGTAGGTACTGTCTATCAGCTTAGCAACGAGTCTGGTAGATATGTTTTTATGGTCTAGGCCGGTAGCACTTAGCAACGACTGCGATTCGTGTTATACGTTTGGTATTATATTGCTGCCGAGTGATCATAAACGGTTGTGATTTTTTTTCTTAGGTTGGCACTGTTAATGTTGGTTACCCTGCTGTCAATTTTGGTGGCACTGTTAGTCGATGTCAAATTCGAAATTAGCAGGTTAGGTTTTTTTGTCAGTCTGACACAAAAGGACGCAAAACTTAACTTCGTAATTGATATAGACAGCATCACCAACAATACTCTTCAGTACTCCCAAATCGCCAAATGTATAACAAGAATCACAGCATTTTTAAAGCAAATGCATTGGGATAATTCTTTAATATAATAAAAATAATGTTTCTTGTTCTTGTTCAGTATACAAAAGAAAATTATATGACACACGGCCGGTATTCACATTTATGCTTAGCTACCGATCTAATGTCGTAAATAACTATAATAAAGTTACTAATATTTTGGGGTTTTCTTTCTAGTGTGAAGAGATCAAGAGGGAGGAGTTAAATGTTTGCTTATTTCATGTTAAACTTTCATAAATCTATCAATATTCCTGTTTTTCTGGTGTAAATAGACCAAGACGGTTGAAAAGGGTGTTGGTATCCCTCGCCTGTGATGCTCATTTTAATACTTAAAAGATACGCCAAGTTCTATTTTTTATGTTTTACTATTGTAAATTAGATTTAAGCAGCGTATTCCAGAACAAAAGCGTGTAGAGCCGTCGCTCTGCATGCAGCACTTCGATTTCGCTTGTGTGGCGTTACACCGGGGAGCGTGCAATCGCGGGGTGTTGAGAACTTGAATTAGTCAGTTGCAGCCGGCTCCAGCTCAGGGGTACGCGCAGCTGCGACTTCAGAAGTGCGTTGTGCGAAAATCGGCTCAAAGGCGAATTAAACAGAAGGGGCTAGGAGTCTGCAGCAAGTAAATAATTGCTGCCTACAAGTTTTGAGTGCATCAACACAGTATTTGTGTTTCAAAGAAACGCCATTTCCATAGTGTGCCGGTGAGTACGCCAATTTGTGCCATATTCAAGAGTGCATTCGTTACAAAGAGGAGATGGGACTTCCCCATTGGGTGTCTTAGCTTTACATGCAACACGCCATCCGAAGCATGAATGACGCAACTTAAGGCGAATCTAATTCAAGAGAACTCCGGCCAGGGTCGGCTTCAGGACAGGACTGTCTTGCAAGACATCATTGACATTTGCGTTTTTAAAGATAATTATTTTAACGCTATTTGATATTGTTTCTTGTATGTTGTGTAGCGAGTAGCTACAGCTATCTCTCTGTAGTTTTCTTCAATTTACTTTCTGTTGTATATGTATTTTGAAGTCAATAGATTATGTAAACAAATTGGGTTTTCTTGTGCATTGTTTGAAGTCAGTTTCAACCCGAGAACACTACAGGGGAGACCAACTTCCTGTTTTAGCAAATATTGACACTTCCTATCTATAAACTGGGGTATTAAGAGAGTCCCATGTTCAGTGAGCTTAGTTAACAGGACAAACAGGGCAAATAATTATTCAAATATTAAGGCTTACAAAATGGTTTATTTAAATTTAGAGTTACTACGTGAGGGGTAAACAACGGCCTCACTTCAATGTTGACTACATTAAAAAATATATATTATAGTGAAAATAGAGAGTAAGCACTGTTTTCTAACAAAAAGCTTAGAAAATAAGGGTTTTAAAAAAGTTAGTATGTTTTGAGGGGTGGTCCAAAATAGTTCAAAACTGGTATTTGGTAGTCTACTTCCCTTGACCTAAAGCCTTTTTTTTTTCAACAAACTACCATTTAAAGACAGCTCACTTTATTCTCTTGCTATGCCAGTTCAAATGTAACAAATTCGACCCTCTAATGGTGAAACAGCAAACCACAGCTGAGAATTCTTGATTTTGTGTTTCATACACAGAAGCGATTGAACTTACAAGATTTCCATATTCCATGCTGATAGCCCCCCTACTTGTAGAATTTTTTGTTTTCAAAGCAACATCGAAACTAAAAATCCAAAATAATCTCCAATGATGGCAGTTCTTTAAATGTTAAAATCTTTAAGTGGTGACTACAATAATCAACCCGACAATACTGCAAAAACCTTACCTGGTCAGACATATCCGAAGACAGGTTAGGAGTGGTGCCACGCATGACGGCCTGATGCTGCCTGTATCGCTGCTGCAGGCTGGGGCTGGCCATATGTCGATAACGGTCACTTGTAGGGGGAGGGCTGGATGGGTATTCTGATCTAAATGCTGCAGATGCAAGGATTATTGCTTGTTTCTCTTCGCCAAATAAATACTCACATGAAGGTGGAGTTGGTGGGAGAGGCCTCTGTCCCATCATGCGCTTCAGGCTGCCGAACTTGTCTCGGATTGAGAAAATGCCGTCCTTGCGTGGCGAGCTGGGCATCTGGAACAAAATCTACATTACCGCCTCACTTCTCCAGTTGTTACAGGATTATTACCTTTAACAATTAGGGGCTCATTAGCTACGATACATAGTACAATGTAAAGCGTTGTTAAATGCTAAGCACATTTATTGCTATATACAGAGCTATATTATACTATTGTTAAATGTACAGATATGTCTGGCTTAATAATAAATACAGTATGCTATTTCATCGTGTGGTTCCTTAATTTTATAAAGATGAATTTGTTGCTATATTTTTTCTACAAGTACAGTTGTATATGCAAATGTGTTGGTTATTTCAAGAAGTATAATATAAAATAAGCATACTGTATGTTAAATTGTATAGAATATAAACATAGCAAAACAATCGAACATATTAAAGCTATAAAATATACAAACGTTATATACTTATTTCTTATAATATCAAAAGAAAAAAACTTATGCTAGAACTACTCATACAGAACAAAAACAAATTTATATGTGTATGGGCATATTTAAAATAATGGCTAAGTATAAAACTATTTTATCAAATAAGTCGACAAATATAAAGCAAGCTTGTTCTATTTTTTACTGAAGAAAATTGTAACAGATTAAACAGTTTAGGTAGATCATATTGGAATGTCCATTATTTAATAGCTATTTATGCAACAAGTGCTAAAAGTTGACGTTTATGCACGGGACATGTCTCGTGCATAAACGACTTTTAGCACGCGTTGCATACAATATTTTATCTACGACCTTAATTTTACTGTTATTAATCCATAAATATCGATTTAACAGAGGTTTGCATCTACGACACTTCTAATTTATGTCATAATAAACAGTAGTCCATGCCGCGCGGGCGAATGTTTGAGAATGACAGTAGTCAAGGTCAGTTATAAAATGTAATTATTAATACTCCACATCTGACTGTATTCATTACATAACGCTTTAATTATTTCAAAAACACTTTAACTGTAACGCAAGAAGCAACTAGAATAACTTTACAACTTCACTTCCAGTTCGAAATTGTAGTTTTATAACCTCACTTCAGTTTTAGCACATGGGCTAAAAGTAAACAGCTGATTTCTTTCACCACGCTAAACTATAAAACGTCACTTTTAGTGAAACAAGCTAGTGCTAAAAGGCCTACTTTTAGTAGTGGTCGTAGATAAAATATGTTTTAGGCTGCTAGTTGCTCGAAGAAGCTTAAATTTTGTAATATTATATTTACATTATGACATAAGTAAGCAGTGGAACAAATTTTGAAATATTTAAAAGCTGGGATTGACTTATGTAATTCCATTTAATACAAGTGTTCCATTTTCTTTCGGAGACAATTTCCTATTTGTCTTGCATTTGGAATGAGAAGTGATAAAGAGCAGAGACAAACACTAGATCGTGTTGATTTATGTTTGCAGCAAACTGTTTTTGTCATGGATAATTGTACCTCGCAATATCTTGAGCATGTAAATGTGCTTTGTGCCTACAGAGATTTTGTAATATCCATGGGTGTAGGAAGGACGAATGCGCCACCCTCAAATTTCTATCTGTTCTTCACCCCTTTCCTAATTTAGGAAATCGTACAAATCAAAGTCCAAATTGCAATGAAAACAATTTAATTTAAAGTAGAAACAGTACCTACATTTAAAAAAAAAGAAAGTGTGCCAGGATATTAGTATATAGTATAACATTAATTTAAATTTTCTATTTCTTTTGGCGAATTTCTCAAGGACCCGGGTCGTTGATATCATCCTCACCAGAGCGGATTCAATATTGAGGATGGCAAGGCTGAAGAACCCCTTCTAGGTTATTGTAGTCCTCAGTCATGTCTTAACTCTCCTCGTGGCTGATAAACTGCCCTCTCAGCTTGCTGAGCCAATACCATCTGTGAACAAGACCACAGCATCCCAGTGTGATGTCAGCACAGGAAGGCCGCATTGGCCAATGGTACAATTGAATGAATCTCGAGTCTCGAGACAAGAGACTCGATAAATTCAGTCATTGATCAATTCGGTCTTTCTGTGTTGATGGTACGCCGAAGCACTGCGACCTTGTCCTTCAGGTGGTATTGATTGAGCCCACAGGCAAGGTCACGGGTACTTGCAAATGCTTGTGAAGGTTGGGTAGGACACAGTATATTTAAACATGGCGTAAATATACTGTTACTTGCGTGGTTGAAGATATAATTCTGTGCAACATTCAAAATAATTCAAGATTTAAGTATTTTATAATTTTATTTGATTTTTATTTTATTCATTTATTTTGATCTAGATTCTACAGAAGGCCAACTCCTGGTTTTGATGATTCTAGAGTGGGTTGGGCCGACGGGGCCATCTACTTTCCTGCGCCCATAGTAATATCCTTTAAATATACTTTAGTCTATGTATCAGCTTTTAGAGTATTAATTGCCTGTATTAGTATTAGTTAAAATTAAAGACTACGTGGCATAAAGAACTTTTCTAATAAAACCACATTGGTACAGATTTTAGCTATTATAAATCGTGGAATTACACCATGGAAAAACACATGTTTAAGAACAGTGATAAATGTACCTATTTGTGTCATCTTAATATAGCCTTTCTTCAATGTAACGCGTTGTAATTTAGTTATGAAGCAGAATTTAGTTATAAAATTACAGAACGGCCTTGATTCAAATGGTTTCATTCAAAATAAAATTGAGCTGCGTATAATCAACATGCCACAAAATTAGCGATTATTTGTTGGGGGGGGGGGCTTCTATTGAATCTGTTTGTTAAAAGTGGGTGCTGTACTACTACTTCCGACTGACACAATAGGTGATGCCTAAGAATTACCCAAATTTGTTCAGTTATCTAAGGTACAACTTGTTTTTGGTCACCGCAGGTGAG
>CALNHX010008029.1:0-65866 GCA_940337035.1 Agriotes lineatus
CTGTATTAAAAATGTAAAAAGCTAAAATTTGATATACAGGGTGTTAATTAAGTACGTAGACAAACTTTAAAGGGTGATTTCTTGATCAATTCTAAGATAAAAAGTTCATACAAACATGCGACCTAAACTGCTTCGTTTTCAAGATACAGGGTGTAAGTTTAAACAAAAATTTGTTTTTTTTTCAAAAATTTAGAAAACAGCTGGAGGTATTCTAATGAAACTTGGTGTAGGTTAGTATTTCATAAAGTGTCATTGTTCGGTCAAAATAAATTTAATCTATTTCCACCAGTGGCGTGCATCGAGGACACCTCACTTATCTTATTTTAGAAAAATCTGGTACACCACTGTTTTTTAGCCAAAAGTTTTGTAGCTATTGTAAGATTGTTTATTAAATAATTTTTTTAAACTTTTTTAAGCTGTATTTTGAAAACAAAGCTATTTAGATCCCATTAAAGTCCAATGAAAGAAATTGCTGTTACAGATTTTTCAGTTTTTCTCGAAAAAAGTTGATTCTATCAAAAAAATAAAAGATGGATGAAGCTAAACAACTTGTCGTATTGACTAAAAAACAGTGAAGTACCAGATTTTTCTAAAATAAGGTAACTGAGGTGGCCCCGATGCAAGCCACTGCTGGAAATAAATTAAATTTTGACCAAACAATGCCACTATATGAAATACTATCATACACCAAGTTTCATTAGAATACCAGGCGTTTTCCAGATTTTTAAAGAAATACTTTTTTTTTGTTTAAACTTCAACACCCTGTATCTTGAAAACGAATCCGTTTAGGTCCCATGTTTATACGAACTTTTTATCTTATAATTGATGAAGGAATCACCCCTTAAAATTCTTGGTGGATTTTTACCTATGCCATGACAACTAAAATTTTCGCATTATCTAAAAAAATTAACATTTGAGATCCAAATTCAAAGATTGTACTAGTGATTTAAATAATACTTTGGTTGGCTGTCTGCACTACCTACACGCTGAGTTCAAAATGACGGTCACACCAGATTGACAGTTGACACAATTGACATTAAACTAAAACCAAGGCAGGAACAGGAAGCAGGGTTAGATCTGATCAGCAATGGGGAAAGGTTTGTAATGTTTTTTAAATATTTCTTTGCGTTTAATAATCACTTTGCTTTCTATCAACACATTCAACGAAGAAAGTCGGAATTCAGGGTGTTGCTCCAAACTCCGTGTTTTTTAAGATCTGAATTTGAGTTTATGTGCATTATAAAATATAGCTGGTTTGATTGAAATAATTTTTTTGTATTCGTTCTCTAAAATGACTATTTTGCAAACTCAAAACACGCTGCAAAATTGATCTTTAGAAACCTAGTACTCTCAAGTGGCTATAACAACTTTAGAGGATTCTTTTTATTAACAATACAATACAAAACAATACCATGTCAAATTCGAGGTTAGAAGGTTAAGTTTTGCGTCAGTTTTGACGCAAAACCTATCCTGATAACCTCGAATATGACATAGACTTACAGTGTCACCAACTAGATCTGACATATTATTTTAAAATCATGACCACCCTTAACCAAGATCATTTTTGACATCCCAGTATTTAATAGTAGTTTGTATACCAAGGCACTGAAGTTTAGCTTTTTATCACGAATGTGGATTTAGTTGCCGAGGCCCGTCGGGCCAAGGCAAATAAACCACATGAGGGATAAAAAGGAACTTCAGTGCCGAGGAGTACATTATGTTTTATTTGAAATCAAGTACTCGTGAAATTACAACATTTTAACCAACATTTGTAGGTTATGTTAACGTTGGTTGACGTTTATCTGTTGCCTCACTACCTACAAAAAAGTCGTAAAACAATGAATTACTTTAATGCCGATTTCTCGTATTTTAATGACGATTTTTCAGCACTTTAATGCCGATTTCAAATAAAAACCAATTTTCAAATTAATTTGGTGGTTTAGAAAACTCGTGCCAAAAAATCTTGTATGCAACACGTACGCAAAATAGTTTTAGGGTACTTCTCTCATTAAAGACTCGGCTCTTTCGTCGCCTCATCTTTAATTACGATTCGTCCCCTAAAATTATATTTTGTGTACTTGATACATAAATAGCTATATTGATCCAAGTGTGAATATGTACATGCATTATAGAATGTACTGATTATGTTAAAGAATTCTTTGCCCAAATTATTTTGAATTTGTGCTCTGAGGTTACGTCATGTCTATGTTCATCATAATATTTTTTGAATATTTTCATATTCATATTGCTTTAATTCTATGTAAAAGTTTGAAGTTTAAAAACCGGGTGACCATAAATGGTTTTTTTTGTCTATGTCAAATTCGAGGTTAACCTAACCTGCTAACCTTGAATTTGACATAGACTTACAGTGCTACCAACATAAACAGTGCCAACCTAAGAAAAAAATCACAACCATTTATGGTCACCCTGTACATGTTTATGAGTTTATATGCTACAAAAGTTGTTTTCTTTTTTGAGGGATTTTCCATGAAAAATGGGAAAAATATTATTATTGTCTAGGGTAAAATTGTGGTAGAGGGTTGGCAGTACTGTATTAGAGCACATAAACACAGAATAATGCCCTAAATCAGAATGGCCTCTCTGTGTCGGCACTTTTGATGTCAGCATACTCAATTTTTGTGACCTTGAAATTGTCCGCCATGATCCTAGTGGTGTGCAGAGGCGGTAAATTCAAAATTATGCGCCTAAATTTTAAACTGAACAGAAACAATCCGTACGTTTAAAGTCCATGAAATTTATATGGAAATGCACAGTACACCATGTGCCACCAAAATATCTTTTCTGTGCACTCATATTAAATTAATATTTTATAACCACTTGCACAAAAAAACATAACCTTCTTATAAGGGGTCATTGACCGCCACAATTACACGTCTAAAATATGGAAAACAGCTGACTGCACACCACCAGAACTCGCGCATGCGCAAAGAAAAAACTAGCTAAATTTTAAGCCGACAGGCCATTCTGTATTATTCTGTGACATAAACTCTATTCACTATAGTCCAGGATTGTCAATGTCAGAATCCAATTAAAAACAATCCTTGACCCATTTAACGCCAAAGGTGCATAAACGCACCATTTTACTTATACAGGGTGTAGAACTGCTTTACGCACCATAGGGATTTCAATGGTAATTTTTTCATATGACAATATTTGCTACCCTAATTATTTTAGAGCAAACTTGTACACAGGTTTTTTGTAGAGCAAACAATTCTGCATCCATTTATGCCATCATTTTTCTCATTTTACGTCAGAAAACCTAATAATGAAATAAACTAGAATTATAATTTTTTCAAAATTCAGTGCAAATTGTGAAGTGGTGGTATGCTGGAAGCAGATCAGGTGCAATAAGTGCCATGGTTGCAGCTACATTTGATAGATGCAAACAAATAAACAGTAAACTAATTTGTTGATGCTTTGAGATGCTTCAATAATTTCAAGGCACCACTGATATGTCTAGAAATGGCAATATTATTTCTTTAAATTTTCGGTTTTCCGAAATGTAAAATGACAAATGCTGGCATAAATGGATACAGATTTTTTTTCTCTACAAAAAACTTCCATACAGGTTTGGTCTAAAATAAGTAGGGAAGCAAATATTTTCATATGTAAATTTTACCATTGAAATCCCTATGGTGCGTGAAGCATTTCTACACCCTGATTTTTTTATAAGTGACTAAGGTTTTTTATATAATTTTTTATGTATCCTGGTACTGTAGAAAGCCTTTTAGACTAAATAAAATTTTGAATATCCCGACCTTATTTTCTAATTCTAGAATTCTGCATATCACAAGTTGGGCATATTGACATGAATTTTTGTATCGTTTTTGAAGTGGAGTCAAAAGCTTTAGAAAAATTGTAGTTTTCGGTTTTTTTCATATTTTTACATACTTTATAGTTGAGTGTTATCTAATAATGCAGAAAATTCTAAATATTTTTCATTTTGGTGTTATTTGCCGCCATTTGAACATAATGGTGCGTTTATGCACCTTTGGCGCAATAGGTATAGTATGTCACTGAGTCACCTTTGCACATAACCTTCTTATAAGGGGTCATTGACCGCCACAGGTACATGTGTAAAATATGGAAAACAGCTGACTGCACACCACCAGAACTCGCGCATGCGCAAAGAAAAAACTAGCTGAATTTTAAGCCTCGAGGCCATTCTGTATTATTCTGTGACGGTGGTGTGATCCTACTGCATGCATTTAGTTCACAGTTATTTATGCTGCTGTGTGGATGTTTTTATTACAGTGTTGTGTTGTTTTGTAGTGTTTTACATAACCCTTGTTCCTCCAGTATTACAGTATCTTGTAGAGCTCAAGTGGATAAAAGGTAAATTATATATTCCCATAAATTACTACAAAATTTCTTGACACTATTGAACCCTTTAGAAAAGTTGTAATGTCGTGGAATGATAAGAGACCACTAACTCTTCAAGAACTGACAGCTCTTTTAGAAGAAGATGATGAGGTTGCGACACCTGAAACAGTGGATGTAGTGTATGTACCGCCTGTTGTTGACGAGTTGACCGCTGAGGAAGATATTGACGAAGATCAACTGATGACAGAAACTTCGCCAACAGATGTAGCAGGTACATTTGAAGTTCATTTACACAGCGAGAGAAATGTTACTCCTCAATCAGAAGCTGTAGCTTACGTAATTCCTACAAAAAGATCAAAAGCATCCTCCAAAGCATCTAAAACAAAAAAATATGTACCGAAATGGGGGAAAAAGAAGCCAGTATTTACAACGACACCCATTTCTGTGGAGGAGGCGAACAAAGAAACTATAGAGGCCAGCTTAGGTGGAAAATCTCCATTAGAGATTTTTTATTTATTCTTCGAAGATGAACTGCTATCCAAAATTATCGATTATTCAAAAAAATATGCATACGACAACAATCGTCATGACTTCACATTTAACATTTCATCACTTAAGCGATTTATTGCTATTCTAATTTTATCAGGTTACCACACCTTGCCCCGAATGGATATGTATTGGTCAAAAGACGAAGACAAAGGCCTTGCAATAGTCAGAAATGCAATGAGTCGCAATAGATTTAGACAAATCAAACGAAATTTGCATGTGTCTGACAATAAAGTATTAGACAAGAACGACAAATTTGCAAAACTGAGACCCCTTTTTGATGAAATAAACAAGAGAAATTTGCAGTTCGAGATATTTTCCCATAATCTTGCGGTTGATGAAGAAATGGTTCCCTATTTTGGGAAACAATCCGCTAAAATGTTTATCAGAGGAAAGCCTGTAAGGTTCGGATTTAAGCTTTGGTGTTTATGCAGTTCTGGTGGTTATTTGTTCAAATTCATTCCTTACGCTGGCGCAACTCCAAATACTGAAAAATTTGAGTTTGGTGTAGGAGCTCAAGTCGTTATGGACTTACTCGATGTTGTTACTAATCCCAAAGAACATAAAGTTTTTTTTGATAACTTCTTTTCCTCTTACAATTTATTCAGTTTACTGAGAGAAAAGGGATACTTTGCAACAGGCTCTGTACGGGAATATAGACTTCTTGAATGTTCTCTTCAAAATACCAAGGAAATGGGTAAAAGAGAAAGAGGTTCGTTTGATTTTTCCTTCGACAAACGAACTGAAACTGCAGTTGTTATATGGAACGACAATTCTGTCGTAACAGCAATCAGTAATCAAACATCCATTTTTCCAACGGTAATTACTAAAAGGCATAACCGAAAGGAAAAAAAAGATACTCCTATAACCCAACCTCTAATGATCTAATGATCAGCGAATACAACAAAAATATGGGGGGGGAGTAGATTTGCATGACAATGGGATAGCAAATTATAGAATACGTGGTAAAAAATGGTGGTGGCCGTTATTCCTCAATGTTATTGACAGTGCAGTGGTAAATGCTTGGAAAATATATAGAATCGCAAACAACAGCAAAATGGATCAGTTAGAATTCAAGTCTTACTTGGTTCTTGCTATGATAAAAAGTGAAGAATGACGCTAAAGAGAACGAAAAACAGGATCCGGATAATATTGAGCTAAACCTACCTTCAGGATCAAACTCAAGCAAAGGTCGCCCATCGCACAACGGTTTGCCTGCTGAAATTCGTTTTGACAACATTGGACACGTCATTGTGGAAAGTGAAGAAAAGGCAAGAAGAAGATGTAGACTTTGAAAAAGCCACACAATTTTCTTATGCAGCAAATGCAATGTCCATTTGCACTCCAAATGTTTTGAGACCTTTCACGAGAAACCATATTAGTAATTCTTGTGGCTTGGTATACCTTTATTGGCCAAAGGTGCGTAAACGCACCATTTAATATCTGGTAGAGAAAAAAACATTATTGTATTTTTTTTTTAGATTTAGTCTTTCTGTTGTACATTTGTTAGAAAAATATAAAATTTTTGTTCCTAAAGCGTTTTTTCTACCCTTGGCCGTTAATGGGTTAAACAAGTAATTAAGTTACTAATGTCAAAACTATAAATTATAGGTTATATTTCATACTGACTTGCCAGCTAATAAAAACGCAAATTTTAAAAATTAGGCTTTTGTATTGTCCAACCTAGAAGTAACAAAAAAAAACAATAGAAATTTAACAGTGCTACCATAAAACGTCATTTTTGACAATTCGGGACTATAGTGAATAGAGTTCATTGTATTTAATACAATGTTATGGTAGAGGGAAAAATAGTTATCGGTGTGTTATTTGTTGAAAGGTTTGGAGAAAAATTTCCTTCTGTTGATGTATCTTGAATAGGTGTCCACAAACTTGTATTAACATTTTTAAAAACTGGATCCATGAACTATTTGAAGAAGGTTACAATGAAGAAGACGCTGCTACTCTTTTAGTGTTGGAATCGGTACGAGAAAATCAACATACTTATCTGGATATGCTACAAATGTTTTTTAACAGTAATTTAAATGAATTGACTGAGCAGTATCGAAATTCAATGTATTTTTAACATAATGGTTGTCCGGCTCATTCTTCTCGCATTGTTACCGAATGGCTAAACTTCAAGTTTGAAGATAAATGGATCGGCAGGAATGGACCAATTTTATGGCCACCAAGAAGTCCTGACTTGACAATTTTAAATTTTTATTTATGAGGACGGTTAAAACAAATTGTTTACAGCAAACCATTAGAAAATAATACTGGACATTTTTAAATCGCATACGAGAGACAGTTACATCAATAACTATTGAAGAAATCCAAAACAATTTTCAGGAGTTCCGTACCAGGCTTGAACTGTGTGAAGAAAATAGTTGTTAAATGTAAAATTCTTTTGGCAAATAGTAACTAAATAAGTGTCAAAATAAGTTTATTTTTTTTTTTATTTTGGCAACACCCTGTATAAATAAATCAAAGTTTCAATAACTGAAATGGTAGTTTCACACCAAGCAAGAATTTTAATTCCTATAACATTTTTATGTAATACTAAACATTAAAAAAAATCCCTCTTGTAAACTCCATCCGGGGACATACTGTATAAAGGGTGTTACCAAAAGGTAAGACAAAAAACTTGTACATTTCTCCCCCGTCAAGATAAATAAAATTTTTTATACAGAGTCTTATTAGTGTGTGGACAGACGACAGCTCTTCATTCAGGCAATAATATATTAAGATTTTGTTTCGGCAAAACAACAGGGATACATTCTGTTTTATAATTATTTTCGTTTAAATATGGTGTTCACATACAGTGTTGCACAAAACGTTTTTTTTTAGTAAAACCCAGCATTTTATGGCATTTCTGAAAAACAACTTCAGTACCCATCAAATTGATACAAAATTATGTGGAGCCATTCTCCTAGAGGAAGTTAATTGCAAACAGTGACCAGAGCCAGTATATGTAGGAGAGTACATCCTTTGACCATGAAATGCTGCCGTCATAGCCGCCATTTTTACCCCGATGTACTCGTCATTCATTGCGACTTTTTTGAAATGCCATGTTCTTGTGCAGTAAATTGGAGCAACCGTTTCGAAAATGGTGTAAGATTATTTTTACTAACTCAAGGGGTTCAAAATAAGGAGAGAAGAAAGCAATGGATATACAGGGTAGTATGAGAATGAGTGCAAATATTTTAACCAGTGATAAAAGTTCACCAAAATGGACAACTTTTCTATTTATCGTTTTTCATTTAATCGCATATTTTCTCAATCATTTAGCTCCCCTAAATTTGACGAGCCGCTAGGTAAGGAAATCTAAGTTAAAGGCGAACGACACAAGTATATTAAGGCTTGATCCACATTACCGGGCTACTCTCGGTTCGATCTCGCTCCACTCAAATATTTATACATTGTTAGCTCGACCTGAGCTTGAGCGTTACCTATAGTGTGAATGTGCCCATTGCTAACAATGTATAAATATTTGAGCGGAGTGAGATCGAACCGAGAGCAGCCTGATAGTGTAGATCGAGCCTAAAACTGCAGAGTTGTTGCACAAAAAACATGCGGTCAACAACTTACCTACCTCAATTGATAAAGTACGTTGGTGACCAGATGTGTTTTAGAGTCCGCTCAACGTAAGATAGGGACAGGCACGTCACAGTTCGGCTGCGCGGATTTTTGTTACGTCACGCGCCTCAAGAATTGGCAGTGGCGTACACGGATACAAGTGAACTCATCGCGTATCTTATCAACTACTAAAACCCCTGGTAATAGGACGCCTATTTAAAAACGTGCCGTTGCTAAGTAACCATTGCCCATCGGGATAATCACAAAACCACTGCGCACCCTGGCAATGATGACGTGCCTGTCCCTATCTTACGTTGGGCGAACTCTATCAGTACCTATGCAGTTTTTGTTGGTTTGCATATCAAAGTAATGTTTTTTATATTTTATGCCATTAAATTCCATAGGCGGGTATGCCTTTTTAGAGTAAAATTGTTTTGAATTTTAACTCAGTTTTGAGGGTGTTTTCGAAAAAATGATAAACGGAGAAGTTGTTCAGTTTAGCAAGTTCTATTACGGGTTAAAATATTTGCATTCATTTCCATAACACCCTGTATAATATTGCTAGAGAAGATTTTCCCGATCAAGGTTACTTTTGTTACGCTAGTTTTTAATTGCTTTGCTGTAATTTTGAATTTTTCAAAAAAAAAATCTAAAAGCAAGAAGAACACTGAAGAAGGGCACTCGGCCGTATCTCAAAAAGTAATTATCGTAAAGACTTGGGGTAAAAAAATTTAAGACTAAAGCGGCCAAGAGAAAATGCTGGAAATTATTTTTAAGTTTCTAGAATGGCCGACAAGGGCGTAATCGCATTCTTGAATTTTAAATCCCGTTTTTTGAGAAATATTCTTATATTACAGATAGCTAAAATGGACACCGTTTTAAAGCTGAGATAAATTAATTCAATTCTTTTTCCTTAAATGCTTTTTGCTCTATCTCTTAAGGGAAAGTGGTGGGGGGTGTCCGAACATTTTCGGAAAGAAGTGTCAATAACTTCAAAATGGCTGAACGAATTTTGTCAAACTCGGAGTCGTTGAAAAGGGCTTTTCTTAGGCTATCAACGCTGCCTTGAGCGGCTTGATTTAGATTGCGTGTGTTACCGCTAGTGGGCGTTTTGCGACAACACTACAAATGAAATGGCATTTCTCAAAAAAATTAAATGCAACGATATTACTTTTATTGCAACAAAATATAGCCAAATAAGGGTCTACCACGCTAGTGGAAACCGCAGTTCGATATTTCATTCCTAACCTAAAATATCAGTAAAAGAAATTAAAACTCGAAGTAATGTCGCATCTTTGGGAATGTTTTCAGTATACCTGCCATTATTAAATCCTAATTATCGTTCTTTTAGCAAAATATATCTAAATCTACTGTTAAAATACCAACATTATATTTAAAATGTCAATAATAATTAATACTCACTCAATATGATTGAATATTGCCCTTCTGTCCACATGCGCCTATCAGGATACTTCATCGCATAGATTCTAACAGAAACAGTTGCGTTTTCATTGTTTTGAAAATAAACACGAAACATATCAAACACTTCTACAGGTGGAATATGCATTTTTTACAAATAAGGCCCCCTTAAACACCACCATTATAATTTTTTCTATTTTGTTTTCCAAATCACACTTGGATTTAAAATTTCGAATTTCGTGTGGACAGAAGGGCAATATTCAATCATATTTAATGAGTATATATTATTATTGACATTTTAAATATAATGTTGGGGATTTAACAGTAAATTTATATATATTTTGCTAAAAGAACGATAATTAGGATTTAATAATGGCAGGTATACTGAAAATATTACCATTCGAATTTTAATTTCTTTTACTGATATTTTAGGTTAGGAATGAAATATCGAACTGCGGCTTCCACTAGCGTGTTAGACCCTTATTTGGCTATATTTTGTTGCAATAAAAGTGATATCGTTGCATTTAATTTTTTTGAGACACTCCATTTCATTTGTAGTGTTGTTGCAAAACGCCCTCTAGCGGCAACACAAGCAATCTAAATCAAGCCGCTCAAGGCAGCGTTGATAGCCTAAGAAAATCCCTTTTCAACGACTCCATGTTATTGACACTTCTTTCCGAAAATGTTCGGACACCCCCCCACCACTTTCCCTTAAGAGATAGAGCAAAAAGCAAATGAAAAAGAATCGAATTTATCTCAGCTTTAAAACGGTGTCCATTTTAGCTATCTGTAGTATAAGAATATTTCTCAAAAAACAGGATTTAAAATTCAAGAATGCGATTACGCCCCCTGGCGGCCATTCTAAAAACTTAAAAATAATTTCCAGCATTTTCTCTTGGCCGCTCTAGTCATAAGTTTTTTTACCAAGTCTTTACGACCATTACTTTTCGAGATAGGGCCGAGTGCCCTTCTTAATTGGCCACCCGGTACATGTATTTATCTTTCTTTAATAAGTGGTGGTTTTTCTCAATAGATTTCAATGAAGTACTACCCGCAAATGCAACCCAGGCTGTAATTGAAATTATAAAAGTTAGTTTACGAGTAAAAATGGAAGAATTCAACTAAAGTGCAAGTTTTACACAAGAAAAACTAGAATTTGGATAAGAAATACATTGAGTACGTTTTTGACACCTTACCAGCTGCTTAATTTTTGGGGTCTAAGGTATCACTATAAACACACCGTACTTGCCCACAATCGGTGGCAGTCAAAGTCGAATTATTCTAAACTTCTAAGTTTTAGTTGCTTTGATTGTAGTGAGTTTTTTGTAAATACCTACTCTGTTTCTAGTTAATAACGAGCTAATTTCATCCATATAATCGCACACACAACCTGCTGAACAGTGAGACAAACGTCAGTGACGCATATGTCAGTGGAGTAAATATGGTGGACGTGGCAGTACTCTCCTATATACATTGGCTCTGACAGCGGCTCGAGTCCGTGTATATAGTTTACCAAGAGTTGAGCAAACAGCGTGATACATTTCGATTGGTTTGGATCAATTTTTACACGGCATGTGTGATAGAAGTGGCAGTTTTTAAATATTTTGTAACATGTTACATCCGATAGTTTCACAAATGCAAATTGTAACTAGGTTGGCCATATATTCCTAATAAGTCAGTTCTTGAGATCCTAAGAAGGGATAATATTCTGAAAACCCACCCATCAAAAGCAAGTAGTAAAACTGATTCTCATAACCTTGGTTCAACATATGTCAAATGTCTAATTTGGATCCAAAATTTACGTCAAATCAAGCTGCTCGTCTAACTCTTAATAAACTATACAGATTGGTGGCGGCTTGTGCGAACAGAAGGCCATAGTGACAACTGAGTTTTCATGGCAGGCACCTTGATGTAGTGTGCCGTTAAGTAGCTGTCACATTATTACAGTATCAGTGGGCGCATTCAGATGACACAACAGTTGAGTGAAATTTCCCTGAATGCAACCGCTCACTTAATCGCTCAGTCGTAGCGGTCGCCATTTTATGTAGCGCATTTCAAAACCACTCACTGATCAGAAACCGCTCAGTAAAATGGACGTGTTTACCGCGCAAAACAAATTTAAATAAAGCTTATTAGGTAATTATTGTTAGATAGTATTTACATAATTACCTAATTTCCTACTACACTAATTACTCGTTAATTTATCTTACTAATCTCATCAAATAATGTTTAGGTACTCCTTCATTTGAACAAAATATAAAGATATTACACTTTAATTTGTTATTGATAGTATCATAGCTCATAATAGATTGGTTTCTTTGGAAATTCGAATAAAAATGTAAATACATTATTTATTTCACATATTGCAGTTGATTTGTAACTCTTACACAAAAACATAACATTCAGCTGTATTTATAGGTTAAAATAAACAACTTTGACAGTTAGCTCAATGTAAATTGAAAAAGACCATTCAGCACACCTACATCGCTCAAACTGAGCGCTTCCTCAGCGCTCACTCAACGGTTGTCTTATCTGAATGCGCCCAATGTTACTTTTATTGTTACATTCGCTTCAAGACTTAACTTGCACTGCTTTCGTTACTCATCTACTCTACTCCGTTTTGTAATAAACTACATAAATAACTGAGTTTTGTTACTATACAGAAGTAGTTTAAATATAAAAAAAATTAATGTGCATTATAGTGTAAAAAGGAAAGTGCCTTGCATGGCCCTATGTTCGTACTATCCACCACCAATCTACATACAGAATCTCTAACAGTGGCCTACTTCCGATGCACAGAAAAATTTCTTATTGCAGATTTTAACCAAACGTGGCAAAATTGTTAATTGTTTATTAATACACAGAGTTTTTTTAATTTTCACGGCACTTTAACCCGTTAATGCCCATCGTTCTATTTAGAGGACAGTGTGTGTAGGATTTTTTTACGGTCACTTCGGGATAATTGATTAGTTCCGGGTATGTACCGGCTAAAAGTAGATGCCTAAGGGTTTATCGAGCCCTACTTAGTTTTCCAGAATTAGTTGTTGTGTCCCGCCGGTCGATGTGACTATGTTATTCGTCACACCATAAGTTTGTTTTAGCAATTTCGTGTAAACCACACCACATAACTAAATATTTTTTGTTTTTTTAGAATGCTGTAAGATCAAGTTTCTTATGACAAATACAAATTTAGTTTATTGTTTATTAATTTTTTTGTCTACGAATCTGTAAATCTTGCTGTGCTATAAATATGACGCTGGGCGTTACAGTGCATATTTTTACTACTTTGGCCATCGTTGTATATGCGAATTTTGTTTTCAGATTTGATTGTAGGGTGGTAATAATGAGTAAGAATGTATTCCCCGCAAAGTGGAACAACACTAAATATATGACATTGGCAAAAAACTTTGATGCAATAATTGAACCATTAGCGTCTGCTCCTCGATGGGCCAAAGAAAATGAAAGAACAAGGTGCCGTTCCTCAGCCAAGGCTGATCTATAATTATAACTTATATATGAGGGTTATGCTCAACATGGTTGACTTTTAGAAGATATGATAGTTGGGTGAGAGGAAAAAAGTGGTATTGGTGCTTAGTGACCTGCATTATTGATATGGCTGTAGTAAATGCATTTGTTTTATACCAAAATACTCATGGCAAAAAATCAATTTTTATAAAGGATTACAGAAAAGCTCTTGAAGTGAAATACCTAAAACTTGAACACGACTCCCAAAAGGTTTACCGCTTAGCTTTATTTCCTTCAACCTACGGTTTCTGATGATGTTCGGTACGATGAAAATCGCCATTTTCTGGAAAATGTTGAAAGCAACGACATTGGCAATATCCAAATTGCTCTAGCAAGCCTAAGACATTTTGCAGCATATGTACGGTTACATTGTGCAATGTTTTTCCCAAAATATCTTCAAAAAACAAAACGAAATTACTTTTTTCAGTTTCTATAATTTTTTTTAAATGTTTTATTTTTGCTTGCCAATGCTTTTTATTCTTACTATGACAGTTATAATTACTTTTGTTTTGTTTGTTTTTGAGAAATATGCCATTTTCTCAATTTTCAAATTTTATTTTTATTAACACAAACATGCACACATTCTCCCAGCGTCCTATTTATAGGACAGCACTTTTTGAAAAAACTAGAGTACCATTTTAATTTTTATCAATGCTATTGCCTTCAGGGGGTTCCAAAGAACAACATATTCAGTTTTTACAAAATTTTTCCAACAAAAATTTATTTGGGCGGTACACAAAATTACAGAAATAAAACACTCATTAATAGAAATACATACTATTAAAAAAAAAACGCGAAATTTGACATTGCTTCTTTGCCATCAATAAAATTGGTCTATATTTGCAGATATAGACGACGCAGCAACTCGCACGCAACTTTCTAACCGTACATCATTTAATCTCGATCGGTGATCGCTTTTAATTATTTTCATTGCGAAAAATAATTGTTCACAAATATAGGTTTGCTTTGCATGTGCCTCTAATCGTGGGATTTTTTTCTAAATTCATGTAATTTTGATAGAAATTATGTATGTCAACATTTTGAAATTTATTTCTTAAATCCGTGTCGTTTTGTAAATCTATTGATTCAATTTGTAACTCATCCGGAACTGTTTCCACTTCTATATTAAATGATGAAGAAAACATGTTAAAACTAAGAACGGTTTTTTTCTGATCTAAATATTTTACATCGTGATTCAAATTCTGTTATTAATTTTTGCAAATTTGGGCATACTTTCGGGTTTCTTAAGGAGTTGAAATACAATTTGAGCTTTAACTTTACACCACTTGCCGATGCAGCGTTTGCAACACATATGCGTAGCGTCAAACGAAACCGCCTGGCGTAACATTTCGTGCCAAGAAATGCCGATGCTTAATTTTTGGAAATTATGGCATCATTTACAAAAATTAAGTTAACACGCCTAGGGTACAATGAAGCTGCGGGACACTAGAAATTTTTAAAAGCCAAAATGTAAAATCTTTGGAGGGCCGCACGAGAAAGTGTGGAGGGCCGCGAGTTGCTCATCTAGAGGTTGTGGAACTCTTTTGTTAAAAATTTATGTTGGCAGTCATGGTAATAAAAGTCACATTGGCATTTTATATCTGTCAGTTCAAGGTTATACCGGTAATATCATTTTAACAAATTCAAAAATTTCAGTTAACAAAAACTACTATAGCTGTTCAACGTGATTTCATCCATTTTCCACTTTGTATTCAGTATAAAACATTCTGTCTAAGTGAAAAGTGTCAAAATTGTATAGGTTATACTATTGAGTACCTTTACTCACCACTGCCAACATAAATTAATTTTTTTTTTTAATTCACAGCTCTCTAGAGGGTAAAAGTTTTCGATCATAGTGTAAGTTTGAGTCCTTGTGATTTACAATAATTTTGTCCTATATAAATCAAATGAACGTAGGTCAAGCTTTTTTATTCACTATTTATCGATTTTCCTTTTACAGTTTTAGGATTCATATCTAATGTCAAATTGACAATTCTGAAAAAAAATGTTTGATTTTCAGATGGTTGTAATGATTACATTGTTTCGACCAATCACCGCCATAGTTGATTACTAATTACCTAATTCTAAGTACTGCATGCTTATTTGGAATTTAGTATATAGTTCGTGAATAACACGTTTAATAATTCAAATAACATAATGCTACAAGAGAAAATACACGGATTAATGACATCTGAAAAAAACTAGGAAGAGAATAAACCAAAAAAGTAGAATATTGTGACGAGTACTGCTGTGGATATGAAGCATAATGAGCAGAATTTGTCAAACACAAAAAACATTTACAGCCAGTCTTATAAAGGTCACTAATCTGACGTTAACTTTAATTCGCTGTTAAAATAAACAAAAGCGTATCAAAACGTCAGTGCTTATGACATTTTATTCATTAGTAAACAAATTTTGATGCACTTTTGTTTATTTTAACAGCGAATTAAAGTTAACGTCAGATCAGTGGCCTTTATAAGACTGGCTGGTAATATGCTAAGAAAAATGTGGCCATTTAGCGAGACAAAAAAAAAACTGAAGCTGTTTATTAGTTATTATACGAGCACAAACTAGAATGAAAATCAAGTGTAAAGAAGATCCAGTTTCCTAAATAACGTCTTAGAATTATATGTAGAATTGTATAGCCAAAAATGATCACAATTATGAAAAATATCACTGAAAAACATACAATAGAAAAAACAATAAAACAACTTAAATAGAATAGAAAAATGCACACTAAAAAAACACAAAATATATGTAGCCGGAACAAGGAGAGACGGTCATTTGCAGAAGAAGTATAAATAGGAAAATTAAAAAAACATTACGTGAAGCGAGATATAAAAAACACACTAACAGCCAGTCTTATAAAGGCTACTAATCTGACGTTAACTTTAATTCGCTGTTAAAATAAAGAAAAGCTCATCAAAATTTGTTTACTAGCGAATGAAATGTCATAACCACTAACGTTTTGATGCGCTTTTGTTTGTTTTAACAGCGAATTAAAGTTAACGTCAGATTAGTGGTCTTTATAAGACCGGCCGTAAATAGAACATAGAGGAAAAAATTATAAAAATTGTAGATCCCAAACCACTGCAGTACCAACAAAAGAATGCTGCACAGATGCACGGGACAGACCTGGAACCCTAACATCTATACTAAACTGCTACAAAAACGCCAGAAATGGGGCTCTGACACATACATGTTCAGACACTTAAAAGCTTTTGGTATTTTTATTATTACAGTAGAACTCGGTTATAACGAATTCCACGGGACCGCTATATTTGTTCGTCATAACCGTTATTCGTTATACCCAAGAAGGTCATAGTTTGAGCAAATTTCCAACTTCCGTATAATTTCTACTTTTTCGGAAACCGATAAAATTTTCCGTTTGACTCCCGACGTTTTTCCACAACTAGAAAATGCGTAGGTACATACGGAATGTCAGTAAAGGAACGACCAAGATACATCCACTTGAAGATTTTTGCAACTCTTTTTGTTGCGTTATACGCCAACGTCTTATAGCTATTGTATTTTTAATCCTGTAAAGGGTTTTGTTAAATACAATAGCTAAGACGTGGCTATGAGGCAATACTTTCGTTTTGCAGAATGCGATAACAGAACTGAGCCATAACATCGGGCGAAACCCATTATCGCTTTTCCAAGAACTGGATCCTGCAGGTAGCTGCTGGATTCTAAGAAAAACGGAGTTGGTTACAATGCCCACTATCTCGCGCTATTGTACAGAGTGCTAGAGAGAGCTAGAGAAAGTGGCCTACTACGAAATTTAACTGACCACTATTTTCCTAGAAAACCTTCCTTATTATAATGTTCCCACAACAAAATACCTAATATCTTTCAGTTACATTTTATTAGGAGATGAAAAGGATCAGTTCTGAGAATGTATTCTTAAATTTTGGTTCGTTATTCCCGTGAAACGAATTCGTAATAAACATGAAATAAATGCATTAAATCAAATGTAATTCAAATATACCTTCAAAATTATTCGTTATAGACGTGAATTCGCTGTAACCGTGATCGTTAAAAGCGAGTTCTACTGTAGTCTTAAAAAGTGGCCAAACATTAAAAGTTGTTTTAGTGTCAATAACATTTTTAATGCAGACGAAACCGGACCCTTTTAAATTAACGCCAAATAACATTTTAAAATTTTCAAGTGAAAATGATGACAAATTGTGACGAGAACACATGACAATTCTCGTTTGTGCCAATTGTCAGGCACAGAAAAACGAAAAATGGACAACAAAAAGATTTGGATGACGACATTTCTGCAAGTGAATTGAAAAAGAGGAATCTTAATTTATGTATACAATTTTTTTATTGCTTGTCGATAACTACCCCGCGCACTTGAGTGTATTAAAAATGTAGAAAACATTAAATTTGTATTTTTCCAGCCAACAGAAGGTCAAAGTTGCAGTTCGTAGATCAAGGTGTTATTCAGAGTTTTACATCTCAGCTGATTCTTTTAAAAACAATAAACTGCAGTGAAGCTAAATAAAACACCCAATTTACTCTGATGGAGGCAATAAACGTTATATATAAAGCGTGGCAACGAGTATTGCCGCCAACGGGCCAACAAATACAAAATGTTTTCGTCAAGCTGGCTAATTCCGAATTTGATTTTGATATTGAAGATGGCATGCCGCTGCCGCTATCGGATTGGATAAAAATTATACACTCTGATAATTTAAAATACAGTGAGCTAGCAGATTATGGTAATATTGATAAACAAATAATAATCACAACATTTTTACACGAAGACGAAATTGTAATAGGAATCAAAACAATATCTTCAATTCTAAAAGATAGAGAATCGTGTGTTGATCACCAGTGATTAATGTTCAGGAATTACAAAAAATATAGTTTGTTAATGTTCTGCGATGTGCCCCACGACGCGACGTTTGAAATTATTTCACGGAAGTGGAAAACTGTGGGGCGGACTATTTTGGCTTACAAAATATAAACAAACAAAAGTTACATACTTTTTCTGCAAAATACTGATACATGCATACTTGAATACCTTATATGATGCATTTTTGCCATTTATTGATGTTTTATGTACATTATTAATTTTTTTATATCGTTCATTCCGACTTCGTATACAACGAACTCATTTTGCAACCCACTTCTATTGCAGAATATTTTTTCTTGGATACCGAAACGGAAAGTCTACAAAACGATCTGTGGGTATGGACTGGAGCCATGCCCAAAAAAAAAGTTTGAATGTTTGAAATTGCCGAATTCTCCAAACTACACCTGAATATCATTTGCTGTGTTAAGTCTCTCAAAAGACGTATGGAAATTATCTAATTTATTCTAGTTCAATCTTGTTAGGAGCATTTCGCATGCAAGGTAAACCCTACATCATTGCATAAGAGTATCCAATTTTGCAGAATATATTGCGAGCTCAGTACAAAAAGCACTTCCAATGGCTTCCAAAATACTGGGTTAAAAAGAAGTGGTTGATGTAAACGGAGTTCAGTTAAAGCGCTTTGTATTATTCAATTTATTCACAATCACAATCAAAGTTCGTGAAGAAACTTTCGGACTATTCCCACGCCAACTTATAAGCAATGCAATTACCTTGTATATTCACAAAAACCTTGATGGTTTGAAAAATTAAATTGGATTCATTAATTATCTCAAAAGAGTGATACCGACTTAATTTGAAGGAAGTACTCCAGAATTTCAAGATTATTGTCAGTTAATTAAATGTTGTCGACAATGAAAGCCTTACCGGTTATATTTATGAAAATTGTGTAGTAATTCCTTATTATAATTACTGAACACTTGCAAACATTTTTATTACACGTTGAAGTTACTGTACAGTATACTTTAGTTAGCAAGATAATTTTATACATAGTTTAGTTAGTAAATAATTTTCAAATGAACTATAGTAAACGCTAATGGGACTGCCGATGTAGAGAGAACACGATGCAATGTTGCAAACCGTTTTATACAATGCTGCCCGTTGTCTGTTTCTTAGGAATTTGGCCTTTACCTGGTTGGTTTCCCAGATAATGAGCAGTCTAGCATGTCGACATTGTTCGAGGGATTGCGATGTCAGTGAGCTGTATGAAATGTCCTTACTACAATACTGTGTTTGCTAAGAGAGCATCAGCATCTTGGAAATTAGCAAATATGAATCACCTTAATAACGTTTCGTTTGTAGAATAAAATGCATAGCTTGCTGAATATTTGTATGTATTGTATTGTCGGTAACCTCATGTTACCTTACGATGTAGAGGCTGCTGCTTTACACGCTTGCGTCTGGCGGTACAATGTTCAACTTTCCCCGGATTCGGGTTACAAAGTTTGTAATAAAACTAAAATATACTAATTAGCAGTTATTAAAAAGGAATAGTACAGAGTGTTCAAAAATAAAACTGATCGCGGGAGCCCATGAAAAATATGACCACTGTCTATCTACAATGCACTTTATAGAACTACATTTGAACTACAATTAACTGTATTATTAGTTTATCTGACTTTAACACAGTCTAGCAAGTTATATAACTATGCAAAAATATGTAATTTACACCAAATGTTGAAAGTGAATTTTAAACTCCAGAAAAAATTTACAATTCAATGTCGACAAAAAGCATGCTGCAGATTAGGCAAGTTTTATTGATTTCAATTAATCCCGCGATCAAGTTTATTTTTGATCACCCTGTATAGTGTAATACAAGTGTGGCAAGAATACCATTGCAAAATGCATGTGAAAGATGAAACACGACTATTAACGAGTGTTCCATTCCCATAAGTTTTTTAATCGCCTTTACACACGGGTGCTACATACTATTTTTCCTACGACGGCTTTGCATTCTACAAGAAATTTAAATTTTTAAGATTTGACATTAGTAAAAAAACATTTGTTAGTATTAACCTATAAGTATGGTTGTCTCTTGACACTAGAGTGCAGAAAGTGGTCACTTCCTACACGCAAAATGCGTGCGAAAAGTGACTACTTTCTGCAGAAAAGTAGGAACTATAATTATGTTGTTAGGAAAGACATAAAATTAATTCACAGACACAATGTACCGAACTTTTTCAGCAGAATATGCACGTTATTCAATTTTCTCTTTCGTTAACGAGTTTAAAGAAATGACATAAATCTTCAACCACAGAATAGGTGGCTATGGTGTTTTCTAAAAGTTTGTTTTCTTATTTTCAATGATATACATATCTATTTTCTAGGGATGTCGGCGGGTACCCGGGTACCCGGGTCGACCCGGGTAATAGTCGACCCGGGTGTAGTTTCAGGACCCGGGTACCCGACTAGTAAATTATGCAGTTTCCAAGAAGTCTGCCTTTTTCGGAGATGATAAAAATAATAGCAATAAGCGCTAGAAAAACATAACCATGCAGTAATAAGAAGAATGGGATGGGGTGATCCCATACCACATAATGTTTTTTGTTTCATATAAGGAAGTCAATAAAACCGCTTCACGGAAATATTCAACCCGTCAATAGTACCATTAAATTGCGACAGTATGGGATGAAGTAACATAAACATTCTGTGTGTGATGTTGATTGATGCTGCTACCAATTTCGGACAAAAAGTCACGTACTTGAATTTGATAACACTTGGAAGTGTGAAAATACTTACGATTAACAGACGACTTGCAGTTTGAATTGGCGAGTAGGTACTATTTCAATTTAGTTCAATTTAAAACTCGCGGCGTAAAAGAAAGCAATTTGTAGTTACTTCAGATGTTCAGATGTACACTAAAATTTTTGTTATATATTTCGGGTACCCGGGTTTTGCTTTCGGGTACCCGGGTTTGATTTTAGACCGGGTACGACATCCCTACTATTTTCCCCTATACCTACAACATAAAGTGTTTTCCTTTTAGCAGCAGCATTTAGCCCTGGAAAAATGCTCGCAAAAGTTGAACTTCTTTGATGTTTTATAGTAATTATATCAACTGTTTCGAAAAGCAACAGAAATTGCTTGTTTAACTTATTCCGCAATAATTGTTGCAATAAATAACGAGAGTCGCATATGAAATTATTTATTGGAAAATTATTCGTGAACAATGGATTTTAATTAAAAGATGTGGCTGTAATCGACTCACGTCACTTTGACGTTATCAAATAAAGATACGACAGCTGCTTTATTTATTTATTGTTTCCATTGTACATTGCATACTCCGCTATAGCTAACTAAACAAAAATATAGAATAGTTGAAATACCAAATTGATAATTTTTCTACCTTATGTAATTTCTTACAATAGAATAAAAATAATGTACGACACACAGATGAAAACGTTTTTATACCCCTACGTTGCTTCACCTAGCTGGAAAATTTTCCGTATTCGTCGGAAAAATTGCACTTTCCGTGCTTGTGTCATAATAGTTACTTGTATACCTAGTCCGCGAAATATTTGGTGGGCGATAAAATGTTATAAAATAATACAATACCTACCTTAATATCCATTTTAATCTCTTGTATCTAAATGTCCAAATCCGTCATAAATAGTTTTCAATATATCTACTACAAAGGCTAATCGGTAATTCAAAGACCACAATTAACTTCTACAAATAAAAAACAGTCTTAGTAGGCTTTGGCCGGAAACTGTAAAATAGTTATATACAGTGGTGTAGATATCAGTAGTTAGTGTAAACACTTCTGTAGCGGAGTTGTGATAAACTGCTTGAAACCGTCAGGATCTATCCTACGTAATTAAGATCGTACAAAGTAATACTATTAAAAAGTGAAATTTTGGGTAAAGCGATACGAGTTAAACCAGTACTACGTGTCTAAGTCAATTGTGTGCTTGCATTTAAGAAATAGTGTTAACGTCAGATTTGAGTAACGTCGCGCAAAGAATATAAATGAACTTTCCTAAAACGTCGCGCTGCAATTTCTACAAAACAGCGCGATTTCCATCTCGTCACAGCGTGAAGGTTCAGAAGACTCCAGATAGGGTTGCGAGAATATCCTCGCAATGCGACAGAGCCATTGCAAATCGCAATAAACGGCCGGTCATCTGACTCGGCGAACGATGGACCATATACCCGAGCTAAGACAAATGAAATTGAATTCCTTTCTGAGGCGAAAGTAAGATCAATCCTTGTGTAACAATGTAGCCTGTGCCCTGCCTACAATACCTATTGTACTCAAAGAATAGGGAATTTTTTCGCCTTGCACAAGCGACCTATATATAAGGGTAGTCAGTCTGGCGTTAGGACATTGCGTCCCCAGCCGTCTTGACGAGGGCTCTGGTCAGATTCCTTAGCCTAATGTCCAAGGTAGATTCCGGCGTTCGTTTATCTATAATTCGCTATTTGTATTTTAAACATATTGACGTATTTGTTTTTTTTTTGTAATTTGTGTTCTAATGTGAATAAAAATGAATGTTAGTGTTTTCGACAATCGGTTACATCTTATTGAATCAATTTAATTTCAAAGTGGTGAACCCGCTATAAGAATTCCTAAAGTGCAAACTACTTTATTGGCGACCTGCGACCGAACAACATTAAATAAACAACATAACTTTTTCCTAAACTTCTAATAATCTCATGATGAATAATATAAATAATAATAATACTTATTATTATTAATACTTACATAATGTTCGTAAAAAAGCGTCAAAACTCAAAACCCAAATTCAAATACGGTAAACGACACTATGCCTACAAATTAACGTTTGATAATATGATACACAAACGAGTTGCATATAAAAGAACGAAATAATCAAGTTCAGTTGTTTCCTGACGGTAGTGACAGTTCAGTGATCTTTGCAAGTTTCCAAATTTGAAAAACCTACAAAAATAGAATAGTAATGCGCAACTTCGATCTACATTACTGGCTCTAGTGGGGTTTAGGAAACTATGTGAAAATTGCAGTCATAGTCATATAGTGTGTTTCACTTCTCACTAAGGCTGCCAAATGTTCCGTTTTTTCCGGAACAGTTTCGTTTAAGACAGTTTTGTCCCTCATCCCAAGTAAGCTATTAACGGGACACTTTTTTCCCGTTTTTACACATGACTCGAAAATTTTGAAATATAACGTTAAACTACAACATATTCAATAATTTTCTGTTCGCCCGTACTTATAATCGGTAAAAATGCACATCATTTTACGTAACAATGTTCATTGTTTAATATCTGTTATTTTGTTATCAACGTCAATTATATTTTATCCATTTTATGAAAATACTCCATTAGCATTGACATGTTGTGGTGTCGTATTGTTTTTTTGGTATTACTAAGTAGGTACATAATAATTACCTACATATACATAATAACATAATGTAGAAATTTAATGCTTATTTATTTAATAATGTAAATGTTTTATTTACCTTTAAGTAGAGGTTTAATTTTTCTTTTTAAAATGTCCCATTTTTTTCTGTTTTGTCTTGTTTTTGACCGTTTTTTAGCATCAGTTCAGGTTTGATATGAAGCAGGTCTTTCATCCTTCCTCACACCTCTGTATCTTCCTTATTTATTTTAGGATCCATTTCAAATTTTGACCAATTATACGATTTTAAAATAGTTACCGTAACTAACTATTGAGAAGTCGTAGTAAAGATGTCCAGAATCACAAAAATTGTCGAAATCCAAAATTTTATGAGTATTTATTTATTATAATTATTAATAAAGAAAGTGGTACTGCAACTTTTGCTAGAAGTGTTCAAAATTATGCACAAAATAGGTAAAACGTAAAAGTATCTTAATGTTTCTAACGGTTTCTAATAATACTGAAACAGTAAAAGGAAATTCTTAGTATTACAGGAATTACCTACATTAATTCCTAAAGAAAAAAGACAATATTGCAGTCGGTAGAATTCGAACCCGTGCTTCCAGAGGGAAATTTGATTTGATGCGCTGGGCCAGGAATGCTAGCTAAACACACATGTTTATCGTTGCATTATGAAGTACACAGTGATGACAGAAGAAAGTATTTCCGATCGCGGACAAAGTGCACCCGATCTGTGACGATGAAAACGTTACAGAGGCAGGCAAAACACACGTGTAATATAATAAGTCCATGTCACCAACTAAAGGCACTATTTCTTCTTTTTCAGCAGCGGTTAGGTATATATTCAATTATTATTTAACTTGTTATTTACATTTACAGGACACTTAATTTACAACTCATAAACTTAATATACATTTTCTATATTAACCTTCGATGTATCGCTTTAAGCAAGCGATTTTCGGCGATTTCTCCAGCTACGTAACATTTCATGTGAGCTATACAGTGCTAATATACATAATGCAAACATAGGTAGTCAAATGAATTAGAATACAGTTTATGGGCTTTGTATGCGTTAGAGAGAAATAGACATATACGATTTAAAATCTAGTATCCTAGGATTCAGTGTTTTCTGAAAACAAAACACCTTCATTCTGCAGATGGTAGATGTTAATCGCATATAGGTCTATTTCAGTCTAACGCATACTAAGCCCGTAAACTGTATATTCTGTATATTAGCACTGTATACAAATCCAGAGGAAAACTTCAGTATAGCGTCCCCACTGGGTTTGACGTTTGCCGTGCAAGCGCAGAAAACCCCCGAGAAGCAGTCAAATGATAGAACATTGTGTACTACGTACACACAAATCTTAACCTGCAGCTAACCTAAAATTATAGCTCCCATACCAAAAGATTAACGTATATGTGTGTGACTGGGGACGCTATATTGAAGTTTAGCCAAATCCAGCACCTACTGTCCATTGAGTTAAAACGTTGGGTCTCATATATCCGCTACCAATCAATTTTAACTAACATGTGAGTAACTGAAAACGAAATCAAGCTGGGTTTAGAAACATTAAAGTCATGTGCTCTATTACTTCAGATGTTCTTAATTTAAAAAGTGTATAGTTGTTTAAATTGTCAAATATTAGATTACATGTTTAAACAAGAACAAAAAGTTTTTATAATCGAAATGATTGATGTAGCAGATGTAACATTATTTGGTTTTTATGTTAATTTTCAAATAAAATTTTAACATGACAGTCGGTGACAATTATGCGATGGTTTAGCTTATGTATGTGTGTTTCATTCTGGAACATTAACATAATGTATAGTTATTAACGGTACAAGGCCGATACAGAGCAAATAACAGCTGTGGTTGAAGTTTGTAAGCCGAGGCGTCAGCCGAGGCTTATAATCAACCAAGCTGTTATTTGCGGTATTGGCCGCGTGTTGTTATATAGTTTTCATGATACAATACTGTTACAAATTTTAGAAAAATAATTTATTGAATTTTATAATTACAAGACCATATAATAATAATAATAAAGACATTCCAATAAATAAGATTATAGCCTCTTCTTTCCGAAGTAAGTTAATCCATTTCATGGGGTGGATTAGTCCCCATTTTCATTGGGTAGTTCGCTTCTTATAATTTCTGGTGTATTTTAGTTTTAGACCATATAGGTATTCATTATTTATTTTTCATGGTAATGTATATGGAAATTAAATTCGCAGCCGCTGTTACGCTAAATCTGCAATCCGTCTAGAGGAGACTCGCTATTGCTACTTGCCATGGTACTCGCTGTTGTACTTGAAGATGACATAGCTTTGGTGTTTTGAGTCTTAAACAGTTGTTTTGTAATTTTCATTTGCTTTGAGACCGACTTTTCAATGTACGTCTCTGCCACTGAGGAGGAGTCCCAACCACCAATTTCCTTCACGGACAGCAGGTTACCACCATTTTCAACTAGCATGGTAGCTGAAGACCTCCGGAATGAATGCCCTGTATAGAGTTCAGGATTCTCCAATTTCAAGTACATTGCAATTTTCTTTGGCACATTCCCAATGGTATGATAGCCCACAACTTGCTTAACACATTTGCCGTTTCTGTATCCAATAAAAAATCGTCGAGTTTCCAGGTTCACGGGACGTAGATCAGCGTATTTTTTGTACAATCCATATGCATTGAAAGGAATGTCTTCCTTTGGAATGACAAATGATCTACTTTTCTTGTTTTTGGTACACCTTAGTGTAATAAGAACATGCTGGCTAGTATCTTCGAAATCGTCCAGGGTTAGTGACGTAAAGTTCATTACGCCTACAAGCACCAAAGATTCCAAGGATTAATATTACCTTTTCAAGCAACCACTTTTGATCATCTGCCTCCAACAAGAACTTAGTCATTTGTTCTTCACTTAAAATCTTCGCCTTTTTCGGTTTATAATCATTATTCGTTCGCCTCAGAAACAAGAAAAGCTTGCCAAATCTCGAAATATCAATGTTTTCGAAAACTTTTTAAACCCAGCTTCAGCATTGAAATCTTAGTCCACATGGAGTTGGGAGAATAGACCTCCGATTTTCTTTTAACATACGCTAGTAATACAGCTTCATTAACACAATTCACATTTTTACTTTTTCGCCATGTAACAAAATCTTCATATTCTTTCTCATAACGCTCTTTAGTTTTCGTGGGTAGAAAATTAATGCTTGCTATAGATGCGTCTTCTATTATTTCAGCAGGAATTTCAAAATTCTCTTCTTCATTCATAATTACTGCTTGCAATAATCATAAAAAACGAAAATGACGCTTCTGCAACTAATTTGTTTATTCTCTCCTAGGTAACACTTGCGCTGATATTGTTACTGTGATTGCATATTTCTAATTACTTAGATCGCACACGCGCTAGCCTACTGGTTTTTGGTAATAAATTTAATTTCTATCACGTGATTTTAAACGGCCGGCGGCCGTTAAAATAACGGCCTCCGGCCGTTAAAGATGACTTATCATTCCTCTGTTTAGACAGGTTACAATAGTATAACAGTATTGTATCATGAAAAAATAATAATCGATATGTTACAATTATTAAAGCCCAGCTTGATTTCACTTTCGTTTGCTCACATGTTACTCTTGAAGTTAAAAAAGAGCGAAATATTCCCAAGTGTTGGAAAACACCTTGAGTTAATTGTCATAAAATTAAATTTTTGGTAAAGTAGAAATAGCAACTTAACTGAAATGTCAGGTAAATTCGTTCCATAAAATTGCTCAAGTATACGGACGTACAGGTCTTTATTAAAACACCTATTAAATATTTGGTGCTTGCAAAAAACAAAATCACACTTTAACATGACAGTTGAGGTAACCTAACTCCAAAATGTTCAATCTATGAAAGTATCTAGCCCATTATTTTATTTGCTTATTTTAAGGTAATTATAATCAACACAATTAATCAATTTAGAGCAGACAATACATAACGTTAGTATTCTACACCGATATGCTTTACTGACCTCTGAACTTGTCAGATACAAAAAGGCCATATTCTCATGCACAGTAAGGTTTTGGTGTAAGTTCTGATAACACCAAATTGTTTGCATACAAAATATACAAACGATTGGAGCATACCAATATGTTATATATGAACAAATTATAACCTACAAGGTTTTGCAAAACGTCATGCAGTTAGAATCAATTGCCACAATATAACTTACTTGGTATTCCACTTGTTGTTTGCCCCATCTTAAATGAGCATGTGTTTGTTGTTAATTACCTAACACCGGTGTATTTTATTTATAAAATAGGTAAACATTGCACTTAATTAACATTTACACGTAAAATATAAAACTTTACTACGTTAAAGTAGTAGCGTCAACGGCATATTAAAATAACAACACGAACATTGATAAAGTCATGTAAAACCAGCCAATTAATTAGAAACCGAACAATTTCACTTTTACTTGAGTATTTGACAGATGATGATCGTAATAAACATGAAGTTGCACCGCAACCATTGATTTCTAGGGGATTTTGTTACTTCAGTTTTTTCCCGAACGAATTTGGCGCTAATCCACTACGAATTTGACGTGTCGCGTTTGAATTTTCGATATCACTGTGCGTGCCGTGGTCTATGTTATATGATATTTAACCTAAAGTTGAAGCAGATAACAACTAAGTACGTTCTTTCTGTATTTTGATAACTTTTAGCAAACATCGCCTAACATTTTTTGTCATGTAACTCAACCCATCGAATGATAGCACTGAGCAGCCTTAAAAAATAAAATAAAATAATCTGGTGTGATACACTCACACAACTTCCTTTTACAGTGATTTTATAATTAGCCAAAAATTTAATTTTTAAGCATTTGTCAAAAATGATAAGAAATTACAAATTCTACAAAAACGGTACAAAATAGAGCGTTAGTTGAAGAGACAAATTTTCTCTAAAATTTTAGACTGAATTCAAACATGTAATAATATACCGGGCGTTTTATTTAAAATAGGAGTTAATAAAAAAATTTAAGAAAAAAGAAACCTATTTTAGAAGTATTCAACTGGAAAATCACCTACTATATCTCACATCAATACACATAAAAAATGTAATAAAAATGTAAAGTTTGGAAACAATTGTTAGAGCCGTTTTTGATCAAATCGAAAAAACTGAAAAATCACAAGAGTAAACACCCTACTTCCGGTTATGCGATTTTCTTCAAAAGCTTGCTGTCTCATCTACATAGTACACAAAACTTATATATGAAGTTTCAACACGATACCTCTTTTCGTTTTTGAGATATTCTGTTCACAGGCAGACTGACAGACAGGCAAACACACAAACAGATGGACCAATGAACAAAAACATGTTTTTTGGGTTCAGGGGACTCTAAAACGTGAATATCTGTTGAAAACTCAATTTCAAATTTTTGGGCTGAATTCAATACTTCCTTTATCGTAAAAGGACATAATAAGGACCCCTTATAACATAGTTGTTATTTCATACTCGCATTTGAACCTGAATAATTTTACTGTTCCTAAAAATTTCTATATCATGAACTAGTAGGTTTAGCTATAAGTATTAGTTACAAGCTTTAGAAATTTAACATATTTGAATAATAAGCCTGTATTGGCTTTTGATAGGTTAAAACAGCTTCAGAGTAATGTATAAACATAAACTTAATTAATGTAACCTATAATACAGGGTTACTTACTCAATTTCGAGGCTCACCATTGCTATTTTGGCAATGGTAAGAGATACAAGATCGGTTAAACTGATCCAAAGTTACATATTCTTATTTACTTAATCGCCCCCTTTTTCCTCATAATGTAGAGGTGTAGAGATTCTAATATTGAATAATATTTAAAAAACATTCGACTTAGCAGTCTTATTACTTGCTTTTACCATAAAGGAAGTATTGGATTCACCCCAAAAATTCGAAATTGAGTTTTCTACAGATCTTCACGTTTTAGAGTTCCCTGAACCCAAAAAAAATGTTTTTGTTCATTGGACTGTCTATGTGTGTGTCTGTTTGTCTGTGTGTGTGTCTGTTTGTCTGTCTGTGTGTCTGTTTGTTTATCTGTGTGTCTGTGAACACAATATCTCAAAAACAAAAAGAGGTATGGCGTTGAAACTTCCATATATAAGTTTTGTGTACTATGTAGATAAGACAGCAAGCTTTTGAAGAAAAACGTATAACCAGAAGTAGGGTGTTTACTCTTGTGATTTTTCAGTTTTCGATTTTTCAAAAATGGCTCTAACGATTGTTTTCAAACTTTACATTTTTATTACATTTTTAATGTGTATTGATGTGAGATAGGTGATTTTCCAGTTGAATACCTCTAAAATGGGTTTCTTTTGTTTTTTTCCCTATTTTCTTTATTAACTCCTATTTTAAATAGAACACCCGGTATATTATTACATTTTTGAAATCAGCTTGAAATTTTAAAGAAAATGTGTCTCTTGAACTAATGCTCTATTTTGTATGGTTTCTGTGGAATTTGTAATTTTTTAAAATTAAAAATCAAATTTTTGGCTAATTATAAGATCACTGTAAAAGGAAGTTGTCTACGTGTATCACACCAGATTTTTTTTTGTTCTTTACCTCATCTTCAAAGGCTTTTGTGCTAATTTACTACTTACCTGTATAACCAGGTGTATCTAATCCTAACACTTTTGCTACAGCTATTGCTGCTGGAATTAAAGCAGGTAAAAATCCACCTATCTGCGTTGGAGAAAATTTGATATCACAATATTTTTTCTTTTCTTTTTTACATTTTTTAATTTCATCAATCTTATTTTCTCTTATTATAATAGTTTTATTTGGCCTTTCTGTTAAATTGAATCTTATATTACAATCTATTCTGTGTATTCAGTTTTTTATTTGATTAAGTGATAAATATGCTCTATAGTTATTCATTTATTTAATTAAAAACTCTACTTCATTTTTAAGTAAATCTTTTCATCTACAATATTCATATTTCCAATTCTTTGTGATTTAACTACAGCATATACCATGCTTCCACGAGACTACGCACCATGGCGCTGGAGTGATGCTAGTTTATTTTAAAGATCTACTCTTCCGGTGGCAATTGATAGTAAAATTACATTCGTCCGTGAAACATATTAATGACAAAAAATGACGATACATTTCTAATTTCTTCGTCTGGTTTAAATATTTCCTGATGACATTGCGGTTTGTATGGATGATATCTGTGCTTCTTCAATATCTTAGATACGGCCAACTTTAACACATTTAATTCAGGACCAATTTGTCTTGTGTATTTTAGGTCAATATTGATCAATTCCAAAACACCTTCCTTCAATTCCCTGCCATTCGCAACAATATTTCTGCGATTACTTTTATTAAAATTAATTTAATTTTTGATACGATGAGATGTGCAATCATTTTCTTTTTCCATTGATACCAAAACATTTTCTATAGGTTTAATTGGCGAGCAGGAATCCATAAAACTGTTAAAAACAATGTTAAATCGCTATGTTTCAGTTTGAAAGTGGACACCCGGTATATTGTGGTAGCGTTCTTCAGTTTTGAAATTATTAACCTTCAAAACATCAGAAACATCTAGAAATGTTTTGACATATTCCAAAACTGTAGAATGACAGCAGTTCAGTGACAACATTGAAAATAAACTATTAGAATAACAGTTTAATTTTCTATGTAGGTAACCTGTACCCTCGGTTCATGACTACGTACTATGGAATTATTTGTTCTCCTAATGAATATTTTTTATATTCTTGCAGCTGAACTGCCGTCCATGTTCGTACTTTCATATGTAAATTTTTTCAGTCACAAATATTACTTAAGTATGAAACCAATTGAAGGGTCCAATGCAAAATGTGCCTAAGTCACATTTTGCTCATTTTAATGATGATGGCGCCATCTGCTGTATTTTTCTATTAGCTTTATTTTAGTGTAACTAAAATTGCTCCAAGTTGTACCAAAGAGCATATTGCTCTTTGGTTGTACCTAAGTCCGTATACGAGCATGTCAGCTTGAGAAACAAAGGCCTATTTCAATGCTACAAGTGCCTAAGTCCACTGCCTATGTCCGCTCTACGCGTAATGTATTATTTAGTGAAATAGGTTCTAAATAGATTTACATGTTAATAAATTAAATGTCTAAAAACATTGTATAGTATTATTTATAGGGGATTTAAAAAAATTATTAGAAATCCAAAGTAAAAAGTGCCAAAGTCCATTTTTACAAAAAAAAATTTCTTTTGGTTGCAGTCATAAAATCCAACAAATATAATACTGTAGTCTTGCAAAGACTATAAAGTTTTTTCAACAAAAAGAGTAGCATCATATACGTAAGCATAATATTTCCAACCACAAACAAAACTTTCGAACTCATTTTTCTCAAAAACATTAAAATGTGACTTAGGCACATTTTGCTTTGGACCCTTCAATTATTAAAGAACACTTATATGTATAATGAAACTTAAGAAAAGGCGTACTGTAACATTTACTAACATATTTGAGTTAGTTAAGCTAATTTAAGATAGTATGATGTAATAGTTGTAAAAGTTACATTATATAAAAGTTGAGTTGGATCTTTGTTAATATTAAGTGGATGTACAGCACGAATAAATATCAACTGAAAATGAAACGTCAGTTCTTGAATGTCAACATGAAGCTCATGGAACCTGTATCTCTTCTGCAATATCTTCACCAGAGCTGGTATTGTTAAATATTATTGCAGAAGTTATGTATTACAAGTATTCAGTGAGTGGAAAGATTTAACTGGTCTAAAATGTAAAATTCTACCTCAATACGTATTCTGCAATAATATCAGAAGCATCGTTAGACCGATAACCTCATGTAATTCGCATATTTTTGATACTAGCAATTTTTTAGTGACACAGTTGTACCAGAGGTATACAGCTACAAAGTTGATTTTAATTTTAATTTTGACATTGACAATTGATATCTAATAGTGAAAAAGAGATTGAGTAACAGGAACGCAGACGTTACGTGAAGCGGGTCAACTTTTCTGTACGTGAAAAGGAGAACGTATAACAGGAGCGCAGCAGTTGAGCGAACCGGGTCTATTGCAATCCGATTTTTGTATCGCCGCTAGTTCGGATGTATAAAAAGAAACAAACGCAACGAGATAGGGCGAGCAGTGTTGGGCAACTCGACGAGTTCTTAAAAAGAAAAAGAGAAACAACCAACAAAGAAACAGATACAAACGCTGAAGAGCACGAAGAAGTGTTTCAAAGAAGCAAAATAACAATAAGATCGCCGATTAAGCAAGTAGAAAACGAGGTAACGAAAAAAGTTAGAAAAGAATCAGGGGAAGAAGTGAAAATAGAAAAAGAAGAAAATATGGAGGAACTAAAGAAACTAATAACAGATATGAACGCCGACCTGAAAAACGAAATAAGCAAGAATAATCAGGAACTAAGAAAAAACAACGAAGAAATGGGGAAGCTGAAAGAAGAACTTAAGAAGAACAATGAGGAAATAAGAAGACTGAAGGAAGAAATGATACGAAAAGAAACAAATTGGGAGAGAGAAAGAAACCAACTTACTAAGAGAATAGAAGCGCTAGAAGAAAAAACTGAGAACCAAGAAAAAGCAAAGAAACAAAACAACATCATCATAAAAGGGTTACAACTAAGACAGGATGATATGAAGAGGGGAGTAGAGATTTTCATGAGCGAAACACTCGGAATAACGCCAAAGATCACGGCAACATACAAGGTGGGTAGAGAGGAAGGAAAGCAAGCAATACTGGTAGAATTGAGTGAATGGAACCAGAAAAAGAGTGTAATGGAAAATAAAAATAAGCTGAAAGGCAAAAGGATTTATATAGAGAGTGACATGACATTAACGGAACGTAAAATACAGATGGCAATAAGAGAAAGAGCAAGAGAAGAAAAAGAGAAAGGTCATAAAACCAAAATAGGATACCAAAAACTAGAAATCGGAGAAAAACTTTATGTGTGGGATGACAGAAGAAAAGAACTGCAACCAAAAAACTGAAAAAAGGACAACAAAAAGGAACAACGACGACCCAAGCAACGAAAAGGCCAACGATTAAGGAAAATAATATAAAGCAGAAACCAACAGAAAACCCAAGAAAAAGTAATAGAAAGCATGAAACCAAGAAGAAAAAAAGAAGCAAAGATGTTATAAGGATAGGAACCTGGAACATAAAAACTTTACTAATACCAGGAAAAATTATGCAAATAGCAAAGAAAATAGACAGATATAATTTGGATGTAATAGCAGTACAGGAAGTGAGATGGAAAGGGAATGGAGAAATTAACAAACAAAACTTTACAATGGTATACTCTGGAGAAGAAAAACAAGGAAGGAATGGCACAGGATTTATAGTGGCAAAGAAATCAAAACACGCAATTATGAAATCTACACCAGTAAATGGAAGACTATCGATTTTAAGAATAAAAGGCAAAGCAAATAACATCTCGATTATTAATGTATACGCCCCAACAGAAGACGCGGACGAAGAGGAGAAACAGAAATTCTATGAAGAATTTGAAAAAGCAACAGATCAAATTAAAAAACATGATACCCTGGTGGTACTAGGGGACTTCAATGCCATGGTGGGGAAAGAAGATTGGCTTAGAAAAGGGTAAACACACAATCCATGATAAAGCAAATAACAATGGATTAAGATTATGCAATTATGCTGCAGCAACAAATCTAATAATAAGCAGCACTAGATTCCCACATAGAAGGGAACATAAAGAGACATGGATTATCCCAGGAAGAAATAGAGGTACCTAACCAAATAGACCACGTTCTAACCACAAGAAACAAAGCAACGTTCATACAAGATGTTAGAACGTATAGAGGTGCCAATGCAGACACAGACCACATGCTGGTAATAACGAAATTGAAACAGAAAATATTAAGAGGGGAGGAAAATACTAACTCACAAAGGAAATGGGCAGTGGGAAAATTAAACAATGAAGAAAACAGGAAAAAATACATAGAAGCAGTAGAAGAAGAACTAAATTTAAGCACATACAGACCAGCAAGTGACATCGATATATAGAATGGGAAAACATCAAAACAAGCTTAAAAGGAGCAGCAGAAAAAACCTTAGGATATAAAAAAAATAAAAAGAGCAAAATATGGTTCGACGAAGAATGTGAGGAAGAAATAAGTAAGAAAAGAGAAGCTAGACTGAAATGGCTAAAATCTGGAAAAGAAGAAGACCAAGAGAAGTATAGAAAAATAAAGAAGGAAGCAGATAAAGTATTCAAAAGAAAGAAAACAGAATGGATAGACCAAGAAATGGAAGAAATAGAAGCTAGTAGAAAGCTAAACAACACGAAAGAAATGTATAAGAACATAAAAAAAAAACTAGAAGAAATAATGTAATTAAGAGAAGAGGAATGAAAGACTACCAAGGACAATCACAGTATGATACCAGAAAGATAAAAGAAATATGGAAAGAACACTATCAAAACCTACTGTTTAGAGTAGATGAAACGAATGAACAAGTAGAAATGGAGAGCACAAGAGACGAACATGCAGATGGAGAGCCAAGTTACACCGAAGTTGTGAGAACTATAAAAAAAATTAAAAATGGTAAAACCCCAGGTATAGATGAAATAAATGGAGAAATGATAAAATACGGAGGAGAAAAACTATATATCAGGATACACAGAATAATAACAGCAATTTGGAACGAAGAGAAAATGCCAAGCGACTGGAGAAAAGGAATGATAATCCCGATATTTAAGAAAGGAGATCCAGAAATATGTAACAACTATAGAGGCATCACTCTCCTGAACGTAGCATACAAGGTTTTTACATATACAGGGTGTTTCATTAATAATTGGAAATATTTTAACTGTAGAATTCTGGGCTTAAAATATTAATATTTAACCCAAATCACTTAGATAAAATGTGGCTTGTTACTGAGATATAGGGTGTTTTATTTAAAAATTTAAAAATGGTTTTTCCCCATTACTTTAAAACTATTTGACGTATCCGTATCATATTTGGCAGGAAGTTTAGACACTGTAAACCATGCTAAATTATGTTAAATAAACGTTTCTGGCTACTACCAGAGGCGTACCACAGGGGCAAGTGGGTGGTTGACCCTTCCCAAATTCTACGCCACTGGCGGAATTGCCATTTTAACACAATTTTTCGATTCTCCAATACTTTCTATGTAAATAACATACTCTTTCTTCGTCACGATAACGTCATTATTTTTCGAGATATTTAAAGTTAAACATAAAGCTGAACAGTTATTTTGATTTTAATGTGTATTAATTATTTCGGTGTTTTTTGTCATAAGATTGCATTTATTACGCAAATGAAACTTTAATCCGTATTAACAAAAAAACATAATGTTATTTATTGAAATTTCTTGAAACTAATACATAGATGCATTCAACATAAAAAAAATGTATCCATGTATTCGTTTCAATAAATTTCAATAAATAACATTATATTTTTTTGTTAATACGGATTAAAGTTTCATTTGCGTAATAAATGCAATCTTATGACATAAAACACCAACATAATTAATACACATTAAAATCAAAATAACTGTTCCGCTTTGTTTAAATTTAAATATCTCGAAAAATAATGACGTTATCGTGACGAAGAAAGAGTATGTTATTTACATAGAAAGTATTGGAGAGTCGAAAAATTGTGCTAAAATGGCAATTCCGCCAGTGGCGTTGAATTTGGGAAGGGTCAACCACTCACTTGCCCCTGTGGTACGCCTCTGGTAGTAGTCAGAAACGTTTATTTAACACAGTTTAGCATGGTTTACAGTGTCTAAACTTCCTGCCAAATATGATACGGATACGTCAAATAGTTTTAAAGTAATGGGGAAAAATCATTTTTAAATTTTTAAATGGAACACCCTATATCTCAGTAACGGGCCACATTTTATCTAAGTGATTTGGGTTAAATATTAATATTTTGAGCCCAGGATTCTACAGTTAAAATATTTCCAATTATTAATGAAACACCCTGTATACTACAACAACGGCTAAGTGTGCACACTGAAAAGAAGCTAGGGGACTACCAATGTGGGTTTAGACCAGGCAGGTCAACGGTGGATGCCATACACGTAATCAACCTAATAATTGAAAAAGCGCACGAATATGACATTGAATTGAACCTCTTATTTATAGATTTCCGAAAGGCAGTCGATCAAATCAAAAGATCACAATTAATACAAGATATGAAACAACTACAAATACCACAGAAATTAATACGACTAACCCAAATGACAATGGAAAGATCAGAAACCACAGTAAAATTGGATGAGGGGGAGACAGAATATTTTGAAATAAACATGGGGGCTAGACAGGGAGATGCTCTCCCACCGGTTTTATTCAACATTGTACTGGAAAACATTGTGAGACGGATCATGTAAGCACAATCAGAAATAAGGAAATGCAACTCTTGGCATATGCAGACGACTTAGTCGTAATATCGCGGAGCAAAACGAAATTACAAGAAACACTTAACATCATTGAAACAGAAGCAAAAATAAGAGGACTCACAATAAATACCGAAAAAACAAAATACATGCACTGCAAAAGAGGAAAAGACACTGATCCAAAACAATACAAGGTGGGAAAACATGAATTTGAAAAAGTACAAACATTTACATACTTGGGAACGGAAATAAACAACAAAAATAACAAAGAGCAAGACATAAAAGGGAGGATCCACCGAGGGTTTAAACTGTTTAATATATACAAGCCACTGTTAAATGATCGAAAAATTACAAAAGTAACAAAATTAAGAATCTACAAAACATTAATAAGACCTACAGTAATATACGCAGCGGAAACAATGCGGGTAACCAAAAAAGAAGAGGAACAACTGCGCATATTCAAAAGAAAGATTTTAAGGAAGATCCTAGGGCCACTGAAATTGGGGGAGAATGAATACAGAATAAAAATAAACAAAGAAATAGAAGACGAAATAAAAGGAGAAGACATAATCAGAGAAATAAAGGCACAACGAATAAGTTGGTTAGGACACTTGGAAAGAACACAGGAAAATCGAATGATTAGGACAATAACGGAATGGAAACCAGATCTGACCAGACCACAAGGGAAACCTAGACATAGATGGAAAGACAAAGTTTTAAAAGACGGACTGGAACAAAAGGACCACCAACAGAAAAGAATGGAGAAACATTGTACTACAAACTAAATCAAACAAGAACATATGAAAGAAATTAAGGCACTAATCCAGCCGAAGAGGATTGAAGAGTCTACATAAGACGCCAATGATTCCTGTAAAGGAATTACGGTTTATATATATATATATATCTAATAGTACATTGTTTTATTAGGATTAAAAGTGGCACTTTGTTTGACAAGCAATTATGTTTGTATTTGCAAGGCGGAGCGAAGCGTAGCCGAGCAAACACAAAATTGGGCGTCAAACGGAGTCACTTTTAATCCGTATAATACATACATACTATTTTTTCTGCAACCGAAAAAATCGGATTTAAAAATAAAATTAAGATGAGAAGAACACTACTAGAATATGCTAGTATAAGTTGGTACCATTGACTCACCTTGACTTTTGTTTCAAATTTTATTTATTCTGTCAAACTGAGAAGTAAAAGAAACGAAGCGTAATAAGTTTACCAAAAATGTGTGAATACGAAGAGGTGAAAGATTATATACCACCAGAAATCTTAAGCCGTCCAAAAGAAGTTGTTTCAAATCTTCTGCCCGATAAATCTCGAGAAGTATACGAAAGTGCGTATAATAAATTTGTAAATTGGTGTAAAGAGAAAAATATAAAATCATATACGGAGAGTGTACTAATAGCATACTTTGCTGAATTGTCCAGTAAATTGAAGGCTTCTACACTCTGGGCGCAATATTCGATGGTTAATGCAACATCTACACCCGTATGCATAGTCGTTCGCCAGCGACTCGTCGGAGTTTCGTTATGAATAGTATGTTGGCAGCACTGTACGTCTATGTCAAATTCGAGGTTTATTTACTGCTGAATAATACTAAATCTACAAAACTTAAACTAATCACGAAACTAATAAGCTATGTAATATGCTTAAAATTACTTCAATATGTTTGACATGAACAGTATGCATTTTCTTTATATAAAATGCTTTTATATTTATATTTTGATCTTTTATGTTATTCCAATATTTTACAAATAGTCTTTCTAATTTTATAAAATATTCGAATGTTGCATTATTACAGAAAAACAGCGTATTACTGCTAAAGCACTTGATATGTGTTAATTTAGCATATTTTAAAGATTTATCTTACAGTAGCAGCTATTACCATACAATATACAACTGTTTTCAGTGACTAAAATGAAGTTTTATTCACTAGTGAGTATAAAATATTTTTATACTCACTAGTATAAAATATTTTTATACTCACTAGTGAGTAAAATTTAATTTTAGTCACTGAAAACAGTTGTATAATGTATGGTAATAGGAGCTACTGTAACTATCTATTGTCTGTTTTGCGACATATTCTGATGGCTGAAACTGTTTAGGCATACGAATTGCTACTGTAAGATAAAACGTGAGCGAAATGCCATTATAAGCTCGTGAGCAATTGTATCGCTCGTGCTGGGGCACTCGCGATTAAAAATTCTCACTCGCAAATAATGATGCATTTCTCTCACTTATAATATAATCTACTATTATCATATTTTTTTTATCCTATACTACCTAAACATTGTTGGCACACAGTATAATTATTCTTAATGCTGATAACAATGTACCCGCAAATGTTATACAATGAATTTAGTTCTGTGTAATTTAGATCTCTAGGTTGATCACAGTTTTTTGAATTATCTGCTAAGTAAATGTCTTGTTGGTCGTTGGAAACTTTCTTGGGAATATGGTCCAAAGAATCTGTTAAAAAACTTATATCACATCACACATCTGGTTGTAATTTGCTTATAGCGATAACAGAGTGTCTCGATGTCATAATCTGAAACCACTCTTCAATTATGTCAATAAACCATGCAGTGGTTTCAAATTCTGGTTTACCTAATTCGTGTGACAGAAATTTTAAGCCGCTGCTTACGTCGTGATGCATAATGTGAGCAGAAGTACAGTGCCACCAAGCACACAAAAACCCCGGGTAGGGGAGGCTGGCGCTAGCTCCGTTTGAAAATTACACTCTGTAGAAGACGTATAAACATTCGTAAACGCGGGAAATTTAAAATTTGTATTTTAAAGATAATCGGAGTTCTTTTACATATAACAATGATTAAGTTATTAAACCACTAATTATTAAATTAATTCATTGTAACAAAAGTACTACCAAATAAAACAACCAAGAAAGAAATATATAGTTTGTGATAATAAATTACTGAGAGATTATATAAAATAAATATTACATTAGATTGTCTAATTATTATCAATTATCCTAAAGGCTAATGCAGAAATACTAAGTTTTTAATCAAATGAAATAGATATTCGCCAGAGCAAAGAAAAGCAGAAGAGAGAAAAAAATGCTCTCCCAAATACAGTATATTCTTCTTATAATGAACTTGTTTGTAATTATAAGAGATTCTCGTTTGCAATGGACCGATGAGTAGCTAACTCTAATGCCACAGCCCTGCTCTTTATCCGGGCTTGGAACCGGCAACAGTGCTTAGTCAACTGCACCCACTGCAGCCAACCTTACACTGCAGGCGGAGAATAAAGAATTATTTAATGTAAATAGAATTGGATATTAATTATGCACTGGCTTCTAATGGACCTTCGCTTGTAACTGACTAAGAATTTGCTCAAAGTCCATTATACCCGAATCGAATTTCATTTGGGGATCCTTGCTCCCAGCACACCAACGACAGCCGTAGTTTTGCTGTCGTTTCAGTTGCGTTAAATATTTAGTGCACATAATATCTAATGATATCCAAGTATTACAGACAAGTGTTTTCATTAAGTGACAAAATGCCTTCGATTACTGATATAGAAAATGGTTCAACGCAAGCGCAAGTTAGTAAGCAACTGTCCATAAACACACAAATAGTTTCGAACAGCAGGAAACAGCGAGGAAAGATCAAATTCAGACAAGCTGGACACTTAGTTATAATAGACTAATATTGACTGTTCCCTGAAGTATATGATAACCGAGCTCTATTGAATAGATAATTATATTTTGTCACTGTCACTTGAAGAAATCTCATCGTCTGACGATCCAGTATTGACAGTGAAAGTAAAATTTTCATGACTTATTTCGTCCATCAATCCATATTTTCTCCACATTTCATCTCCTATATGCAAAACGTGATCACACTCTTTTCTCCACACATTTTCTGAGATATCTGCAAATGCGGTTCTCAGTAATTGGTTAATGTTGGCATTTTTTTGTTCTACATTATTAATAGCCACTTTGTGTTTAGCAACACTCAAAATTAATTCAATTAGATTAAGATCACAGTGATACGGTGGCAAACGGACAACCGTGTGACCATGTTTTTTTAGTAGTTCGTCAACGTGGTATGTTTTTGTTATCGAAAGCTTTTTAGTTGAATCCAACAGCTCTGCTTTTCACATGTTTTCAGTTGTTGCAATACTACTACTATTGAGTCAGGATCTTATATCTTCTTTTTTGGTAGCTTGAGTAGGGGCCTTATTAATTTGCACTGTATGATATGGGGCATTGTCCATTACCACTATTCCATTTGGAGGTAAATTTGGAATTAGTTGTTTTTCCAGCCACTGCATAAAGTTCTCATGGTTCATTTCATCATGATAATGACCAGATTTGGTTTTAGATTTAAAAATCAACAATGCATTTTTAACGAAACCATATGATTCACCAGCATGTACCACAATGTATCGTTGGCCACTTTTTTAACTTTTGTAAAGACCTGGTTCCTCACCTGACTGCCAGCACTTTTCTACTCCGTAGTTAGGATGAATATATGTTTCGTCTAGGAATGTTACAGGTTTTTTTTTCACACCTAGTTCTTCGTTTTCTTTTATTTTCCTTAAATACCTAGAACGCCAAGCTACAATGTCACTCCTTTCCATGAGTAATTTTCTTTTGTCACAACATTTTTTATAATGAAAGCCTATTTCCTTTAGATGCTTTCGCAAGGTTTCTCGACCGCTACTATAGTTAACTTTTTCTTTTATTCTGTTTACTAATATATTTAGACTCGGTACTTTATGTTCTACAGTGTACATTTCATGAACCGTTCTTCTCAAAACGCCCAAATCAAAATCGTCTAAAATGATTTTCTTAGAGTCCCCCTTGAGTTTCTTCTTCTTCGTAAAAGTTAAAGAAGTAGTGTCTGGAAGAAGTAAGAACTAAAGTATTATCTGCATTATGTTTTTAATGACAATGCTGAGAAATAATATTGCTATTTTTTAAGTATTACCTGCTGTAGCATATTCCTTATGAACTTTCTTTATCAGAGCGGTTGATTTTCCAGTTGCTGCGGCTGCAGAAGACTTCTGTTTGTCAAAAAATTTTATGACATTTGCAATTATACTTCTGTCTTCTGCATGCACAAGATTTCGTTCTTTATAGCTCATTGTAGCTCCATGTAAAAAGGAATCCAGTATTACATAAATATATAACTGCAACTTAAAGTAGCATTTTAGAAAGCATTTAGTACTTACGATTTGAATGTATATAACCAAGCCACCCAAAATTAAACGAAGAATAAGTAAGCAATAACAAAAGGAACTAACGAAGAAAAGCAAAACTAACAAAAATTAACAAAGAACAACAAAACTAATCAACAACAGCACTAAAAAAAACTTGGAAATTGAACACTTGACGCAACAGCAGCAATAGCGAAGTGACGTTTATGTTTTTTGTTTGAATGTACCTCTCTGGAAAGCTTGCTTTTTATTGGTTCTCTAGTTCCCCTTACTGGAGTTTTAGATTTAGTTCACATATTTTCCGGGGCTTTTGTGTGCTTGGTGCTACTGTAGACACCGTCATTGTTTGGAAATGTGAAGGATATAAGTCTTTCTGTGTTAGTTTAGGCGTCAACATAAATCTCAATGTTTCTTGATGATCGACCAACTCTTTAATATGTTCAGACTTCACCGAATTACTGGGTAAGTTGTACTGTTCCTGAATATATCGAGGAATATTGTTATTGATCAACATTAATTTAATATTTTTAAATAAATGCGGGTCATCGGCTAATATATATATTTTTTACGAGAAGGGTCACAAGGATGAATAACAAAATTTTTACTTCTTGAAAATCGGCCAGCTTTAATATTCCAAATTCTCCATAAAGCTTTGTTGGATCCTCCCATATCCAATGTAATACTAATAATATTTAACCCAATTGCCTCTGCTTTACGAATAATTTCAATTTATATATTTTTGTAAATCGAACCATTCACAGAACTGCCAGTAAAGTAATAAGCCACAGTTTGCTTCCATCGGGAACTAATACCAGCTAGCATTATAACAGGAGCGTGAGTTGCTTCTCCGGTGTGCTGAGGTAAAGTTATTTGATCTAAATATTTATTTAATGAAACATCGTAGGTTCTTCCCAGCGTTATGCAAATGCATTCGTCTGAATTTTTTATTGATAATGATGGCATTTGTATATTAAAAATTTTATTATTTTCTGTGTAGGCAGAGGCATTTTCAGGTTCTAATATGGATGGCGTAATAGAAAACATTAGCATAGCAGTACTTTTAAGTTTCCTTTTGCCATCAACACGTACTTTCTCCCCCATGGAATCTTCAAAATGCAGTTCACATATTTGTGAATTCTCATTAGGATACCAATTTTCCCGATTCACCTACTTGACCCACAAGTCTCGCCTATTTTTGTTCCTTGGAAACAGTTTCATTTTAATTCCATGTTCTGTTTTATTGTTGCATCCAAATGCACAATAAAACCCCATATCTAAAACTCAAACGTTAATAAAATCAGTTTTAGGGTTGGCTTATTAACTTACCCATAACGAAATGTATTATATTTTCAGCAGTTTTCAAATATTATATTTTCAGATATACAAATTTTGGACAAGTCTGGTTCGTAAGTGTCAAATTAACATAAGTATGCAAACGCGCTTGAATTTTTTTATTCCAACTACTTTACCATTTCAATTTTTATCAAAAGGTGTTGTTATTATAATCCATTCACTTAACTCCCGTGACATAAAAGTCACAATGTGTTGGTTAATATGAAAATCCCTATTAGGCTATTAACAATTTTTAGATTTGAGATTGGCGCACCTTTAAATTTAATGCTTTTGTTTTCACTTTGACACTTAAATTACTTATTCAAGTGACGTTTTATAATTCATTATCTTTAGAGAAATGGACGAACAGAGGTACCAACGAAGTTTATTATCAAAGAGATAGAAAGAAGCTGTATGCAAATACTGCTTAGAAAGGCAGGAAATTAGCCCTCACTTAAATAAATATACCATTTTTGAAAAGGCTGCGTATATATTTTCAGTAAGAATTTCCACATTTTACCCTTCATAACCACTTTTCCAATCCTACATCTCCTTTCTTAGATCAGTGTAACTCAAGTGAAGGACATTTTTACAAAATTTGAAAATGGGGAAGATTTAGAAGACACACAAAAAAGTGGCAGAAAATTTACAAGTTTTGACGATTACTACAAGGTATTTTTAAAGGAGGAACTACAAAGAAAAATTTATTTATTTCATCACAATAATGAACATTTTACCATTGATGATTTACATCTATATGCTACACAAGAATTAAACTTTACTCATGGTTGTTCAACATTATATAAGATTATAAGATCCATGGGTTATCGCAAAATAACCTCTGCATTTTGCCACGAGTTAGGAATTTCAGCTTTCTCAAGACATTTATTTAGAAGTATACGGACAGATTCTAGTAAATGACAAATAATTTGTCATAACCTTACTTTCAGTTTGACGGTAAGTACATTCACTAAAAAAGTTGATAGGTTCTGTACATAAAGTACAGTCCAAAATTTTCATTTGACAGCATAAACGTCACGGGAGTTAACTGAATGGATTATATCGAGAGATCCAAAAAAAACTGTTCCTCAGCGGGCTGTGGAAATTCAACGTATGAATAATATGTTGGTGACACTGTTCGTCAATGTCAAATTCGAAGTTATCAGGTTAGGTTTTCCGTCAGTTTTGACACAAAATGATGCAAATCCTAACCTGCTAACCTCAAATTTGACATTGACGTACAGTGTCACCAACATATTATTCATACATTGAATTTCCACAGCCCGCTGAGGAACAGTTTTTTTTGGATCTCTCGATATATATCTCCTTTTTAAAAAATTTTACTGCATTGATAATTTTTTTAAACTTATACCTCGACCCTTTGACAGAGGATGAAGGCGTATTGTTACATTTAAAGGGGACTACATTAATATTAATTATACTTTATCAAATATCATTTTTAATATCCATTCAAACCAGCCTGTTTCATATATTTTTCTCTAGGAAAAAATTGTAAATTATCTACAAAATCTTTTTCTTTCAAATAAATCTCTTGTTCGGAAATCTTATAAGCTTTTAATAAATTTATAATTTGTTTATAAAATTTATAAGCCATTGTGTATTACAAAGTTCTTTCTGGTATTTTATAACCTTTCCAAGTGTTACAATTATTCCAGCACCTAAAGTCAAAGAAATTAATGGAGGTAACAAAATTCCGGCTAAACTTGAAGTACTAAATATTAAGTTTCCACAACTCAATCCTATTCCAATATCTTTATAAAAATTGAAACTTTTTCTATTAACAAACAATCGGTTTTCCAGATACATTTCCATTTACCTTTTACTTTTTTTCTTCTTTGTTTTAACATTTTTGATTTTTGATTTCCACACTCACCACAGATCTTCTTCTTCTCTAGCCATTAATCGTCCAACTTCGGACATAGGCCTCTCTCATTTGGCGCCATTGAGTTCTATTTTGGGCGGCACGTTTCCAGTGCAATCCACCTATTCTCTTCAGGTCATCCCCCCAATGCATTTGTGGGCGTCCTCTAGTCCGCTGTCCCATCCATGGCCTCCAATTTTGAATTTGATTATTCCATCGACCATCTCGTAGTTTTCAATGTTTGGTAGTTCTTCTGAGTTGACATTTGTAATAGTTCTGCTTAGCCCCTCTTGTATGTTATGATCTGGTGCAGTTTTGGATTCGTACAGGTTTTCGTAATATTTTGTTATTATTTTTTCTATTTTTTGTTTTTCTCTTTCCTTTCTGCCATTGTTGTCTTTCAAGAAGACCGAAAATAATTACCATGAAACACTCACCACAGATTGCTGAATAATATTTGCTTCCAATTAATTATTGTCTAATGCTGTACTCATTTTGGCTACTGCCAAATACGTTTTTTTAGTGAATATACAGTAAATTTAATATTATTTGCAGTAACTGGGAACTTTGTAGCCAAATACGTTTTTTTAGTGAATATACAGTAAATTTAATATTATTTGCAGTAACTGGGAACTTTGCTTAAGTCTTTAAGCAAACCAGGAAACACACACCTGTAGTATTCTTTGATTTTACTTGGATACCATGATAAGTTTAATTGAATAATAATTTAAGAAAAAGAATTACGATAAAATCAATATATTTTATACATGTTTCATTATAAATTACAATAATTAGGCATAAATTAAAAGTTTTGTATTACAAAACTGGCAGCTGTATGAAATCATAGGTTTTATCCAGTTAAATGGATATTACTATAACTTAAAGTACTTACTATGTATAATCAGTGTAATGTACAATTTTCAATAAATCAATTCATTTGTTTGTTACAATAAATAATACTAAAATGTACTTATATTTTAAAAATACTAAAATCTGCCACTACTAATATAATTTATCAAGTAGTCGTACAACCGAATTAGAAAATGCATCGTTGTGTATGCCTCAAATATATACAATTAACTGAAATCGCTTATTTAAAATCTATATGTACCTAGATATTCAAATACAGAAGTAGTTACTTTTCAAATACGTATTTTTAAGTATTATCTTACCTAAAAACTGTTACAATACTCAATAAAATACACTAGTAGTGTTACGAATTATATAAATAAAACAATGTTATTTTATTAGATGTACAGGGTGACTATATTAATAAAGTAGATTCAATACATCTGGTTATGCCCAGTATAAAAATGGTAGTACTTTTTAAAACATTACAGATACCACCCTGCTTGTATGTACATTGCATTACAAACCTAGCTTAGACGTACTGTGATGTAATTATCGCTAGCTATATTATATATATAAATTAAATACTTTTATTTACGTAAACGCACAAATGGTTCGCAAAAGTGTTTTACACATTAAACTACTCTAATTGTAGTAACATTGTAAGTCAAGAGCCATGCCGCTGGTCACAATTCTAACACGTCTTGGTATGTCATAAAATCTATAGTTTGAATCGTTTCAAACAAATTACATAGTTTATTGTATAACACATTATTGTTCTATAATATTAGGGTAGTAGTAGGTACAAATGCCATTTTCTGCAAAAGGGATGTGACAGTTCTACAAAACTTATGGAAGGCACAGATTTTTTTACAATAAATATGTTTTCCAAAAGTGAAACAACACAGATTACATTATTTGAAACAAAATAAAATTTAAATATTTTTATGTACATAGGCTGAAAGTAGACAGATATGATTGTTAGTGAATACTATAACAGAGCTAAACTTAATAGTCTTAACCGAACGGTAGTGATAAGTCTGTACAGTTCCTTTACGTTTTTCTAGAACCATCACAAATAATGTAAAACCAGTACAGTAATTATTGTATGGAGTATAACTTGAGAGGAAATGTAAGTATCGCTGCTTGTAATAGTAACTAATGATACCACAGTTGTAATTATTCTACATTTAATTGGTAACTGACAAAATCCTGATCTATTAATGCCTGCAACAGCAATAAAGATGGATGTATGTGATTATTGATTTCTAGTAGCACTCGAAAAATATCTAGTAAGTAGGTAAGATTAATTACCATTTGGGATATTAAATACATGAGAATATGTTTCCTGTAATTTAATACTGGTTATCTTACAAAGTTACCTACTGATTAAATATTAAACGAGACTTAATGGACTACAAATTACACAAATTACAATCATTTTCTTCAGATTAAATCTTAGGCAGCATTGTTGTTCTCTACATTGATTCAAGGAACTTGCAACTAAATTTTAAAAATCTTTAAAGTAAAATCTATCGGCCCAGTACAACAGATGCTGCTTAATCTTTAAACTAACGAAGTAGACACTTGTTGGTTAATAATAATTTAGCAAGCAATTTTAATGATAAAGAAACTCAAAATATAACCACATCAAGAATGAAAGACATTTCTATTACTTATATGTAGAAAAAACACAAAAATACCCTGATTAGATTCAGTATTTTTGCATAGTCTACGCTTCTACCACCAATGCATGAGCTCCATTTGCATATGCATCCTTTGCTTTATCCATAAAACTACCAGATATGCAAATGTAGAAATTGTAATAAAGTATAAAAATGCTGACACAATACACGAGTTATGTTGAACATTACTGGCTAGTTCTGAAACCCTTCCGTTTTCGAAATCAGAGTTTTCGTAACTTTCTACAACAACATCATCATAATAATTTGTATAAGCATTATTAATGTCATGAGATTTGGGTAAATCAGTCGTTTGTATTTGGGCTTCGTCTTCTATAAAAAACGTAAGTTTATACGGTTCATTCTGAGGGGAGGGTGGTACAGACGGTTTGAGATTAAGTATATTTTGGTTGAGATCGGCAGTCATAGCGGCTGGTGATACACCTTGGTCAGATTCATCGTAATCATTTTCATCCTCGAACTGAGATGAATTGTTAGAATTGTGAGCAGCGGCGTTTGTCAGTCAGTAGCATTTCTTTGTACATGCACATTTGCGTACAATGTCTATATCTTTGGTGTAACGTGTTCCATCATTGCAAATTAGTCGTACCTGGAACAAAATTAAATTTGTGCAATTTTTCGTGTTATATTTTATCGAATCCATAATTCTCTTGTAAAATTCTTATAGGACATTCAAACGATCACTTACTTTACGACGTTTACTTTTTCGAGCATGACAACACATAGATCCACATCCACCAATGCATTTTGCCATCTTTAATGGTTTACGTGATCTGCAACCATGTTCTGAGTAATACTCTCTAACTTGCTCTTTTCGACAAGATGGAGCTGTAAATAGAAATTATTTAAAATTAGAAAAAAAAACAAAACATTTTAAATTATGTATGACTAATATTTCATCAAGGCTCTTTGAATCTATAAGGGTTACTATGACACACAAATGTCAATCAGTTTTATTCTTTGCAAAACATTTGTTCAATGAATGAAATAAAAACTTTGGTAATTGATGTGGGCTGCCACTGATAGCAGTTCAAAGATCCATGAATAATGTATTACAAAAAAACTCCATGCAGAAGCGTGTTAGCAGCAGCATAAGAAAAAAATTAATTTATAAAATAAGTTTGTTTTTTCATGTTAAAAAAGTAAGCTGGTGCGCTATCTATTAATTGTTTTTTGGGAATAAAATATAGGGAAAGCAGAACATGCATTTCTACAATATTGTTAATGTTTATTTGGAATAAAATTGTAGTTTTGATTTGATTGCTCATTCATGCTGTTATGCAAAATACCCATTAATAGTTATTTAACCAACAAGTGTGTTAATGAAGGGGATTAATAATTAAAACTGTTTAAAGCACGAATGAGCGATAGCGGGCGAGTGCCTTTAATAGTTGAGATTATTAATCTCCCATTAACAAACGAGTTGATTACAAAATTTTTTCGTTGACCACAAAATCTTTTTTTATGGCGAAAAATTTGATCAATACAACTAACCTCCATGCAAAATATCATCAAAACGTCAAAATCACAAAAACAGTTAATTAATGAAAAAGAGTGTATTAATCAAAAACAGTGTATTAATAGATCTATTAATCCATCCTTTTTTAGGAAAAATAATTCTTTAATATTGAAATTAACAAGCGGTCAACGAAGATTATCTTGATTGCTCATAAATTTTAACTTATTTTAACTGTCTATGCTGCACTTTATAAAACTACATTTGAACTACAATTAACTGTATCATTAGTGTTACTAACACAGTCTAATAAACTACATAAATATGCAAAAATATGTCCAAAGAAGGACAGAATGCGACTGTAAACGGTACACAAGAGTCTTTGTCGTGGTCGAATTTCTTTGAGAACGGATACGTTTGTACGGTGAGCTGTCCATGAAATTCTCAACATACGTCTCCAGATCCACATTTCAAACGAGTCAATTCGACGGCGGTCTGCTTCTTTGACAACCCATGTCTCGGCGGCATAAAGAAATATGGAAAATACCAGCGAGTTAGCGAGTTGGATTTTCGTGTGTTTCGTGATATTTGTATCTTTCCATATTTTGTTAAGTTGAGCCCAACTGTATTCTGCGTCGAATTTCGTATGCACAGTTGCCGCTGTTGTCTATTAAAGCTCCCAGGTATGTCAGACTATTTACAACCTGGCATTGGCCGATGCTTTGAATGTGAGGCCAATTGTTGTTTTCACGGTCAATTATCATGATTTTCGTTTTATCATAATTAATCTTGAAACCGTAGAGAACACTAATCTCTTCAAGTTTGTTTAAGAGTGTGGAGATTTCATTTTCATTTGAAGCAATCAGCGTGGTATCGTCTGCAAATCTAAGATTTGATATTTTCGTACCGCCAATAGTTATACCACCATTCCACTTTTCCAGCACTTGTCTCATTATTACTTCGCTATAGATATTGAAGAGCAATGGGGAAAGAACGCAACCTTGTCTGACACCTTTGCCTATAGCATTCTTCAGATAGATATTTATCGACTCTCACACGAGCAGAGTTATTATTATACAATTCTTTATAAGATACACTAGATGTTTAGCATAAGTTAAATAAGACATGGAAAATTAATTTTTTCGTTGACCGCTTGTTAATTTCACTATTAATGAATTATTTTTCCTAAAAAAGGATGGATTAATAGACGTCATTAATACACTGTTTTTGATTAATACATTCTTTTTCATTAATTAACTGTTTTTTAAAAAAGGACGGATTAATAGATCTATTAATACACTGTTTTTGATTAATACACTTATTTTCATTGACTACATTTACACGGTAATTTAACGCTGGTGTTATTTAAACCATTGTTATTAACACTCTTGTAAAACGTGCGTTTACACAAGGGGTGTTGTAGGCGTTAAAGTGTACGTCGGGGTTAGCTAAAACCTCGTCGCAGTGTGACCAACTGCTTCGAGATTTTGCATCTGTCACTCTGTCAGACGCTGTCTGTTATTATAAAATTATAAACATAGCCGCCATAACCTACAAGACCAATACATCACATCTACTTTTCTGGTAACATTTTATCTCGATTTATTAAATGTTCATGTTTTATAACAAGCCACCGTTGTTACAATTATGTTGGTAGTCCTGTTTCAAAACCGGAGTAAGTCGAAAGTATCCATTTACACGTACATTTTACATCCGCTTACTAACGTCACGCCTCTTGGTGAAGTTGTGTAGCGTTAGTAAACCGGTTCTAATAAAACCGTCGTTGAGCCCCATTCACACAACAATTTACGCCGGTGTTAACAACAATCGGTGTTGTAACACCGGTGTTAGCGGACCGTGTAAATGTAGTCATTAATTAACTGTTTTTGTGATTTTGACGTTTTGATGATATTTTGCATGGAGGTTAGTTGTATTAATCAAATTTTTCGCCACAAAAAAAGATTTTGTGGTCAACGAAAAAATTTTGTAATCAACTCGTTTGTTAATGGGCGGTTAATAATCTCAACTATTAAAGGCACTCACTCGCTATCGCACGTTCGTGCTTTAAACAGTTTCGATTATTAATCGCCTTCATTAACACACTTGTTGGTTAAATAACTATTAAACTCAAAAAAGATTTGTCAGTTTTATGTCAACAAAAATCATATTACAGATTAGGCAAGTTTTATTGTTTTCAATGACTCCCGCGATCAAGTTTATTTTTGATCTCCCTTTGGTGTGCTCCAATTACACAAATATTGCAATGGCTATATCCGGACGTGTGTTCCATACTATTTTTTCTGCGACACTTTTGGATTCTGAAAGAAATTTAGTCTTTCAATTTGACATTTGTTAAAAAAATTTACACTTGCAAAAAAAAAATTGACATTCGTCAGTTTTAGCTAATCATAGTATGATTATATGAGTGCAGAAAGTGGTCACTTTAGCGCACGCATTTGAGTGTGGGAAGTGAGTACTTTCTGCAAATAGTTATTTGTATAATAAGCATAGAAAGTAGATTCTTCTTCTTCTTCGTCTACTTTCTATTAGGTTATAAACTTGTTCTGTCGTGATTATGACATTTAATAATTTCCGTCATGTTATTTCCTTTCGCCATATTTTTTTGGGACGTCCTATGCTTCTTTTTCCTAGTGGTCGGTTATCTCTAGCAATTTTCACGAGTCTTGTTTCATCCATCCTCGATATGTACTCGTTCCACTCTTTTTCTTCCACTGATCCAATCTGTTATGTGTGTTACTTGACATGATTCGCAACTGTTAATATTCCTTACTCTGTCCAGTCTGGTATTGCCAGTAATTTTTCACAGTATTTACATCTTTTGTTTTGTTTTTGTTGTCTGCTGCCGTTTTTGTGACATATGTCATTATGGGTCTTAGGCTCCTTTATATATCCTTGCCTTGATATCTCGTCTTAGGTATTTATTCCTCCAGATAGTTTGATTCAAACAGCCCACTATTCTTTCTGCTTTTATAATTTGTTGATCAATTTCCTTATTTAGATCACCTGCAACTGAATAGTTTAACGCCTAGATATATAAATTCCATCACTTGTTCAATTGTCTTGTTCTCATTTACCAATTTGTATCGTCTTGGTTCTTTGGTTACCTACTGTAATGGCTTTTGTTTTCTCGGTTGAGATTTCCATATTGAATTTCTTGCAGGCGGAATTAAACTCAAAGAGCAATCGCTGTAGGCTGTTTTCGTTTTCCACTACCACTATCATGTCATCTGCATAATTTATGGCATTTATTTTGTTTCTTCCCATTCTGTATCCATTCATATTTCTTATGGATTTTAGGTTTTTGTCCATTATTAAATTAAATAATGTCGGGCTCAAGGAGTCCCTTTGTCGTATTCCGTTTTAGACTGATATCAGTTCGGAAAACTCCTCTGGGCATCTGATCTTAACTTGGCCGTCTGTATAAATGTCTTTTATAGTTTTGATTATTTGAGCTGGTACTTTCCTCTGAATGAGTAATGTTGTTGTTGTTTAGTTGTATTCGGTCAAATGCTTTTGAGAGATACACAAAGCACAGGTAGGCTGGTCTTCTAACAATTTTTCAATTAATTGTCGTATTATGAAGATCGCATCTGCGCAAGATCTTCCACTTCGGAATCCCTGTTGTTCATCTCCCAGTATTTTATTCAGTCTCTTGGTGATTATCCTTGTTGTAAGTTTTAATGTAGCACTGAGTAGGTTTATTCCTCTGTAGTTGTATGGAGATTTTTTATCGCCTTTTTTCAAAATAAGAATCAATATCCTCCTCCTCCATTCGTCTGGTATTGTTAGTATACTTATTATTTTTTGTACTAGATTTGTGACTTCTTCTACTAGGTGTTCTCCTCCACATTTGATTAATTCATTGGGTATTCTTTCTTCTCCGGGTAATTTTCTGTTCCTTAATTTTTCTACAGTATCCTGCTTCTTCTTTCGTTAGTTGGACATTCTCATTATTCGCCTCCTCTTCTTCCCAAGCTATCGGCTTACTTTCCTCCATGTTTGTAAATAGTTTAGTGAAGTATTCTTCCCATTCCAACACTACTATCTTTTGAGTTTCAACATAGTCTTTCGTTTCAGTCGCCAAATATTTTTTGTGTTCCATAGAAATCATGTTCCATTTGTTCGAGAACTTCTCCCACTAATTCTGCTTTATTTCCCTTATTTTGAGTTAATTTGATTTCTTATCTCTTTATAACTTTCATATTCTTGTGCAGTTTTCACTTGTTGTATTTTAGATATGCTGTTTTCTCTGCTGCGCTGTTGTTTTTACCTCGTCACAAAACCACGGTGTTTTGAGACAGGTCGTATTTTTGTTAATATTTATCCTTCTTCGTCCCAGAGCTTGATTCGTGGATTGTTTTTTATTTTCTATCAGCTTTCATCTGCTGTATCTTTATTTATGATTTTGTTTTGGTTGATATATGTTTCTAACCGTTTTTTATACAGCTCCTTCGTTGTTTCATCGTTTATTGATTCAATGTTGATCTTGTACTCATAGTTGGGGATCAGTTTCTTTGACCTCTTAACGTTCAGCCTTAGATTACCCAGTACTAGGTTGTGGTCGCTTCCTATATGTGCCGAAGTTAAACTTCTTATGTCTAGTATTTGTGTTGGGTGAATCTTCCTGTAGGTGATTATGTAGTCAATCATTGATTGACGTCCCCTCGTGTCTTGCCAAGTATATACAGGGTCCGGCAACGAAGCGGGAGTGGAAGATATTTCTAAAACTACTAGAGTTACATGAATATTGTGTATATAAAAGTTGTAAGTACGAAGGTGGTGCACATTACTAAAATATTTTTGATTATACAGGTCTCAAAAAAATTTGGCGAATCAAACTTACTTTTTTTTAATGGAATGCCCTATATTTGGGTAGCTTAAAAGTTTTGTATTAAAATAATCATCATTTTCATATAAACTTGTATGGGTCTAACGTCAACTGTTTTGGAGATATTAACGATATTAACTTCAGGCGGCTGCTGTAAGCAACAGAAAACAATTGAATGAAGGAAAACGTTACCAAAAAATTATGATTTTTGTAAACTTTCTTTCAAGTGTAAAATGGTGGATCTGGGTATTAATGCTATACAGGGTGCTCAACATTTGCAAATTTAATACTTTCGATTTTTGTATTTTTGAAGGTCCCTTTTAATGAGCTTTCTTTTGATATGTTACTGCATACTTTTAAATTCAACTGTTTTTCAGATATGCGTGTTTGGACATAAAAAAACAATTTAAACCCCTTAAGATGCTTTATTTCAAGGGATAAAAAACAAAATAATGATTTAAACACATGAATTCTCCAAACAAAAGATAAAACCAAGTTTAGAATACAAAAATCCAACCAGAACTCAAAACCAGAAATAACCAATACGAAAAAAACAAAAAAAAAGCAGGAGAAAATTAAATCTGAAAATCGATTGAATTTTAGGATAGGAAATAAAGTGGCAGAAGAAAGCTCATTAAAAGTATTTTTTTAAAATACAGAGATATACAGGGTGTTCCATTTAAATAAATCATATAATTATATTTGCCGATTATGAGTTCTCTGTACAGCTTTAATACTCAGAGCAGGAAAGGAGAACTATTTGAACATTTAGTTTAATTACGTATAAGCTTTTGGTGTATTGGCTTTTTTTAAAAATCTGATTTAATTTGACCGTGGAATTAATTTATTCCTGAATTTATCGTTTTTTCGTGTTTATTATTTCCTGTATAAACCTGGTTTTGTGTTTTTATTTTTGGAGAGATTATGCATTTAAATCATGATTTTAATGGCGTTTGTTTTTTACTCCTTGAAATAAAGTATATTAAGGTGTTTAAATGGTTTTTTATGTTCAAACACGCATATCAAACATCAAAAAAAAGCTCATTAAAAGGTTTCTTCATTTTGATTTATTTAAATGGAACACCCTGTATTTTTAAAAAGTACTTTTAATGAGCTTTCTTCTGCCACTTCATTTCCTATCCCAAAATTCAATCGATTTTCAGATTTAATTACTCCTGCTTTTTTTCGTCTTTATCGCATTGGTTATTACTAGTTTTGGGTTCTGGTTGGATTTTTGTATTCTAAACTTGGTTTTATCTTTTGTTTGGAGAATTCAAGTGTTTAAATCATTATTTTAACGGCGTTTGTTTTTTATTCCTTGAAATAAAGCATCTTAAGGGGTTTAAATTGTTTTTTATGTTTAAACTCGCATATCTAAAAACAGATGAACTTAGAGGTATGAAGTAACATATCAGAATAAAGCTCATTAAAAGGGCTCCTCAAAAATACAAAATATACAGGGCGTTCCATTTGAAAAAAAATCGAAATTATTAAATTCGCAAATATTGAGCACCCTGTATAGCATTAATACCCAGATCCACCATTTTACACTTGAAAGATAGTTTACAAAAATCATAATTTTTTGGTAACGTTTTCCTTCATGCAATTGTTTTCTGTTGCTTACAGCAGCTGCCTTAAGTTCGGCATTTTTTTGCATAAAATTGTTAATATCTCCAAAACAGTTGACGTTAGACCCATACAACTTTATATGAAAATGATGAGTATTTCAATACAAAACTTTTGAGCTATCCAAATCTGGAGCATTTCATTAAAAAAAAAGCAAGTTTGATTCGCCACACTTTTATAATCAAAAATATTTTAGTAATGTGCACCACTTTTATGTACACAATATTCATGTAACTCTTATACTTTTAGAAATATCTTCCACCCCCGCTTCGTTGCCGGACCCTGTATTTTCATTTATTGCATATTCATTAAAACGTTGTTTCACGCCTGATATTATATTGTTCCCGAGTCTAGCGTTGAAATCTCCCATAATTATGATTTTTTCCTGTCTTTATTGAATCTACAACTTTCTACTATCGTCTGAGGCATATACTGATACAATATTTACTGTATTTTTGGTGGATTCTAGCTTGATGAACCATCCTCCTTCATCCGGGCTTGGCACCGGCAAGACTGTCATTAGGTTACGCAATTCAATCGTAGACAGTGCAGGCAGAGTAGAAGTAGAATTTGTTGTATGATAATGTTTTAAGGATAAACAAAAGGTAATACTTTCTGTGCCTTGAATTAAATCGATGCACATAAAGAGTTTACAGCAACATTTCTATAACAACAATCCTTATGTAAATGAATGTATTATTTTCTAAGCATCCAAATATTATTAAACAGCTAATTTTCCATTAGCGAGTAGGAAAAAGTACTTTCATAATGCTTTTTTTTAACAGATTAGCAGCAGTAAGTAAAGACATAATTATAGTGAAGAAGAAAATGAGCTCAAAATAAGTGTTATTGGATTTTCTTCTGCTAAAAAGAGTAAATTAAAGAAAAATCGTGCAAAATACGTATCAATTTCTATTTCCAACAAATTCACCACAGCAAATGTCTTGGGAAAATTATCGGCCATAGCTTGGAGTTCGAAAAACATAAGTTCAAGTTCCATTATTTAAATAACATTTCAATTCATTTTCTCTCTCAAACACTTTAATGAAACAAATTTAAAATTTGAAATAGGTACAATAACAATATTGCAAAAATCTGACTAATACCAATAAGCATGCTAAGTAGTTAAAAGTTAGTACCCATTTGTTATACTTACAGTCTTCCTCACCTTGCTCGCAGTACTTGCCCTTAAAACCTGGTTTGCATTTGCACATGTATTCCCCATTACGCGTAGGTACACATTTACTGTCGTGCTTGCAATGGTTGCGTTCACATGGATCTGGCGGACTGCTTGGTTCTTCAACCATAGCATCCATTTCATCTTCTTGTTGCTCTTCTTCTTCTTTCTCGGTGTCCATTAATGCACATCCGGGAGTGACCTTTTGTTGAGTGGCTGCATTGCCAAAATCGACTTGTTTGTGATTTATCCATACTTCTTTCATGCAACCTGTAGATATTACGATTGAAGTAGTAACGTCAACTTTTAAGTTTCACGGTTTTACCATTAAAACTGGTTAAGTTCCTTAGGTGCCATAGTGTAAACGCTTGCTGGCCCGGTTCTGGTGGTATACCACCCAAGTACATAGGTGTGCTAAGTCTTAAATAATCTTTGGAGCCTTCGTTTATGATTGATCGAGCTAAGCCTCTATCAACACGTAGTGTAAAGTTCTTTTTAATAGCGATTAATTCAGCTATGTGATACTGGCCGTCGGATACCATTTCAAAACTGTAACGAATAACAACACAAACATAGAATAAAAATTTAATATTCTATAAATAATGTAGATACCTGTACATGGTTGAAACTGGGTAATTTCCGACATCATAGCTGATCCGTATTCTTCCATTAAACAATTCAACAGCCAAATGTTCCTGATGACCATCATAAAGCAAGACTCCATTCTCTTGATTTGTTGCAAATACAATAGTGACGTTAGCTTCAGGTTTTGTTCTCAAAGGTTCCAATTCAACATATGATGTGTTGTGGACAAAACTTAAACTGGTGAGGTATTCGCACCTTTTCCCTGCAAAAATGGTGTTTTAAAGAATTGTAGTACAATTTAATGATTGTAAAAAGTTCAAGACAAATTAACTAAACAAACATAATTTTACTGTAATTTTTGTTTATGATACCTGAATACCCAGGAGCACATTTACACATGTAATCGTTTGAACCAGAGGGCTGGAAACAAACACCATGAACGCAGTCATGATGCTGACATGGTGAAGTTTGTGGATACATCATAGCAACTAATGGTGTGCCTTCACAGAACTTCCCCGTATAGTCACCAGCACACTTGCATACATAATCGTTGATACCATCTATACAGGTTGCTCCATTCTAAAAGTGTATGCAAGCTGTTAGCTTTTACTAAAGCACATTCAAATGTATACGCTTAATTCTAGTTGACTATAAATTATGTAGACAAACAAAAACTAGAGGAATTGAGCTTGGAGAGACATAAAAGGTAAATTTTACTTGTTAATTTTTAATTTTATTGCATGTTTTCATTGATAACAGGAGCAGATTTGTTGTGTGAAACGTTTGTGAATTAATATTTCTACTTTGTTAGCATGGTAAAATACCCAAAACACAACATGAGTCATACCTGGCACATGTGATTTTCACAGTCATCGATATTTACGGTGCAATTTTCTCCTTTAAAACCTGGTAAGCATTCACAAGCATAGTGAGTAAAATGATCGACACATCTACCGTCATTTTTGCAGGGGTTGTATTCTTTGGTACAAAAGGGAATTTTCACTTCACAGTATTCGCCTGAAAAATATTTATTAAACATAAGAAAAACAATATCCAATAAGCTAATTCATACCCATAAAACCAGGTGGGCATTTACAATGATATGCCTGGATAAGATCTACGCAAGTTGCATTATTCTGGCATTTGTTATTGTCACAGTCATCAATATTGGCTTCACATCTCAAACCAGTAAATCCGGGTGCACATACACAGCTAAAACAGCATGTAGTTGAAAAACTGTGAGTAACACAAATTATAGTTCTTTTTAGAAAACTTCCGTTGTGAACAGAACTGCCTGGAGGCTGGATCAGGTTTCTGTTGATTGCACTGGTTTTTAAGCACATGAATGAGACTGCATTCATGTATTACGCCAATGTAGTCAATGCACTTAAAGGGATGATGTTGCTACCCTTAAAACGCAGCCTCACGTTTTATGAATTATAGCTTGGAAGAGGGCAGCAACGTTGCGAATGAATCAAACATTAGATGTCGATTGATTTTATTACAAAAATAGACGGGCTTTTATACAAAACATAATTGCTTAGGACTAAATAACAACATTTCAAAGTGCAAAGGTGTAGTTCACTAAAACGAGTCTAATATTACAAAATAACTACTCAGCGGTAAACAGTATTGCTTCCTGCTTTGTTTGCAAGTATGCACGTTGAACTTTTGATTGTGAGTCGTTTATTTGCGTAAGTTGCCGGTTTGCAGTTTTCGGGCCTTTAAACCGCCTTGATTACAAAGCAACACTGGCTTTTAAATTGTGAACAATATTTCGTAAATTTTGACTGAAATTTACATCTGTTTAATCTAAATTAAACACGTTGCATGTAACTATGACGTAAAAATTCTTACCACCATAATATTAGAAAACTACATTTTTGCAAAAAACATATACAGAGAGATTTTCTTTACTACGAACACGGCAGACAATATGACAAATTTCCAAATGCCGAGAATTTGACATTATGGCAACAGATAATATCTGCTCTCATTTAACTTAAAGTGAGTAACTGCGGAAAAGTGCAAATTGTAAAATAGTATTATCAACAGTAATATCCCAAGTGTATTAAAATAGCCGATTAAATTTTGACTTTTTCTGTTAGAATGTTTTGCTAAGAAATATGTTAAGTAAATTTTCCACTCAACAAGAATCCCGAGTGCGTAGCACGCGGTATTTTGGGGCGGGAAATTTACGGGATATATTTCTTCAGAGCAAAACATTTTGACAGAAAATCGTCAAAATTTATTCAAGCTAGTTTACATGCACGTGGAATGTTCTGCGTGATTATTTCCTGAATAAATAGATAAAATTCAGTTGGTGAAACACCTTTAATATTCAAGTTAAAATTATGCACAAGCTATTAAATTTTGACACATATTTAACCGCAGTTAAATTTTGACGTTCGAATTTTTGTCATTATTAAACCGACAGAAACCATAGTGATTAGGCATTATTATGGACTAGCGTTCTGCACCCAAATTGGGGGCGAAATAATTCATTTAATGCAATTTGTACAAGAGTGATCCATTTTGTGTGTCGAGTTAATTTTGAGGTTAGAAAATCCACATAAAAAAAAGTCCCTTATAAAAATTTGAAAACCCTACTTCTGGCTTACTTGCGTCGCCCTGAGTCGATTGACACCAAAATCAGCCAACTCGGCCCACAGGTTCGCTCTCAAAGTGGCGTCAAGCAAGCAAGCAAGCAATGAAAATTATTATGTCAGAAATGAAGGAAATAATCAGGGTTAAACGTTTTGGGAAATCCGAATTTCTTTCACAAGAACATTTGAAAATGGGTGTTCTCTATCGTTCTCAACGTTGTATTGAATTGTTTTGAAAAATTTTGTTGTGTTTCTCTCCAAAAGCACAATAGGCCTTGGATTGGTGATGCAGTGTAGCTTTTTACACCACAATATATGTTGGTATAGTTGAATAAATGAAAGAGTGTTGATTTTATAGTTTTAGATTATATTCACATGATATATACAAATAGCACTTAAGAGTGACGTCTGCGTTGTTGGATGGTGATGGTTACCATGATTCTATGATACTGCTTAAAAACTAAGTTGAAATTTTTGTAGGCTATCCGCAAGTTCAGTGGGGGTTTCTAAATAGCCAATGAAACGTTCAGTAACTTTTGCCGTGGAAACTAAAATTTTGCGGTTTCTCACGAACAAGCACACTGTCGGCAAAGGTTTATTGGGGTTTTCAAATACGATAGCCTTTTAGGATAATAAAGTTATAAACTTAAGAAATGCATTGAACATGCTTGTGAATGATTTTGGCAAAACTGCACAAACCGTGAGAACAGTTTGAATTTAACTGAAACCCTGCAAACTAATCGCACAAAAATACATCTTTTTAATTAATCTTAAAACTAGAGTCCAACAGGCCTAGTGTTCTCAATGAAGACAGAGATTGAAAGGAACTAATAGTTTGTACTAACACTAATAACCATCCAGATTATTCCCTTAAACAAATTGCTGAAGTAGTAGATTTAGGTGCTTCCACAAGCCTGTTTTCCAAATTTGTATTTATCATCTAAATTTAATCACAGAACCTCATACAAACTATCTGTGATATATTAATTCATTTACAAAAATTACACTATGCTTGGATGCGTCGCCTGCGTTGAGTGATTACTTAAACAATCAACACAATCATTAATATCACATTACACCATCTCAAGGTGAGTTTACAGTACAGCAAGCATGGGGCAATGTAAATCTTATGGGAGTTATTGCTCCTGTGTTGCCAAGTCTGAGCGGCCAACCAGCAGGTAGGTCAGTTTAGCATTAAAAATTCCGCCGCATGTAAAATATTGCATGTTCAATGATAAGCGGTTCGTATAACAAAAGCAGGATTAGTTTATAGCTGACAGGTGTATATCTACTTCAAAACAATTTTATGCAGAGATGTGGCATCGCTGTTTTCCATAAGATCCTGTACTGTATACTCGCCTTGAGACAGTCGATAGATCGACTGTCATAGGTCTTAGCGTTTTTTTAGGCAAACGTAAATTCGCCTTGATTTACTCGTGTTAGCAGTTCATAAATTTTCTCTGTATAATTAACACATGAGGTTGGCTGCTCCGAGTGCAGTTCCATAAATACAATTTTTTGTTTAAATTTTAGTAAGTGTCAAAAATAACAACTAAAAATCAATAGTAAAGTCGTACAAAGGAGGTCAGAAAGGTAATTTTTATTATATTTCTTTTAATTAGCTAATGTAAATTTATATAATTTTACTTTAGCGAGTTGCAGCAGCGTTAAATATCAGTATTTCGACAGAGTACGCTTTACACCTCAGCCAATGAAATAAAATTTAGACTTCTTCACCCAAAAAAGGCCCCTTTCTAAACCTGTTACTTCCGTTGTAACTTCACTGAGGCTGCTATTCAAAATACCATTTATGAAATGTAGGAATAAATTAAGCCTAAATGCTTTTAATATGACATATTTAAACATATTTTACCATATTTCAATAACCTTGTTTTTAAAGCAACATGTAACCCTTTATCATTTATGAGAAACACTGAGAAAAGAATTTTTATGAGCAGTCAAGCGTCTTTGCACACGGTCTTAAAAATATAGGCTTTAAATGGATAAAGAATAATCCTCGAAGAGGTTTCATGGAACTGAACGACTTCTTTAAAGTGGGTAAGTTTTTTGGAGTCGTATCAGCACATAAAACACGAAGCATTGTATCAATTTTTGTTATTAATGAGATGTCGATATTCTAAAATGGCACTAAGAAAATTTTAGTATCAACTCACAACAATATTAATGATCATTAGTTCTCTCAATATATTATTTTATATACATACCTAAACCTTCCTTCTTCTAATACTCTGCAAGTAGCACTATTTCGACATGGATTGCCATAGCAGGCATCGATCATAAATTCACAGTTCTTGCCATGATATCCTGGTGCACATTTGCATTCATAATCTTTTTCTGGTATGCTAGAGCACTGTCCTCCATTTTTGCATGGGAAAGTGTAACATGCATCACATTTGGCCAAAATGTCATTGCTTACTTTTGCTGAAACAACAATAAATTTTTATATGTTATTTGCTCTACATGAGCAGGATTAATGAAGCTTATAAGATAAATAATAATAATTGTCTTTATTTTTGTGTATAAATAAAATCAATAATATTTGGAACATAACAAAAAAATAAAATATACAAAAAAGGACGCAGTTCAGCTTTGACAAATAAATTGTCAGTCGTTTGAACATTAACTAATCATCTGAACTATAGCCCCTCTATTTACAAATAGTAGCGACATCGTGGGGCAAACCTGATGCAAACATGAAAATACAAAAAGTTACTAAACGGTAAATTTCAGTGTAAACAGTGAAAAAATAACAGATCTGAATACCTGAAATCCTTTTCTGCTACAATTTTTACACTTATCGACACAACACCCTGGCATTTGACTTAGCTTGACTTAGCTTGACTTTGAATTAGCCCCCGAAGAGAAAAATGAATAAAAACACGACAACTGTCAATGTCACATTTTAATTAATTATGCAACTTCCTAGGCGATTTTTAAATATGCTAGGGACTTAAGGGATACCAACGTGATTTTGCCCCAGCGGCAACATCAAAGGGTGTCGCCACTATTTGTAAATAAAGGGGCTATAATCTGAACTAATGAAATACACAAACACTAAAAATACAAGGAAAAACACATTTAAAATAATACAAATATGCTATAATGACAAAACTTCGTTTAGTCGATGCCGAAACTGAGACAGTGGTAAACCCTTAAGCTGTTGATGCAAACCATTGTAAGACTTTGCAAGAACGTAAGAAAAAGACGGCCTGTCAAATTCACTGTTAATGGAAGGTTTTTCCACGAGATCTTAAATTTAAATTATCTACGTCAGTACGATATGTTATTTTATTGTACAATATAATGGAAGATGAATGCAATTTTCGTCGATTATACATATTAAGGCAAGAAAAATCTTTTAACTTGCGAGAAATTCTTTCATATTTCCTAATACCGGAAATCAAATGCAAACATACATTTTGGAGTTTTTGAATCCTTAGAATATCATGACTATCTAAACAGGGCCCATACAACACATCACAATAATCAAATATTGACAAAACAAGAGCATTACAGAGAATAGTCTTGATTCAGCAATTCTGAACATGTCGATGTTGGAATATTACTTTAAGGGAACAGTAAGCTCTTTGCAAAAATTTTGATATGTGTTCTTTAAAGTGCAAAGTGTGATCGAGCACTAGATCCAAATTTTTTGCGAATCAACAATACGTAGAGCACTATCTCCGATCTTAATATTTATAAGCGGAATAGTCCTTAATTTATCACTTTTTCTGCCAAAGGTTATTACACGGGATTTATTAGTACTTAGTTTCAAAGCATGCTTTTCCAAAATTGCATTTAACTTTTCCAAATCAACATTTATTGTACGACATGATTCGATAGTATCTTCAATTGTAAATGATTTATAAAACTGCAAATCATCAACATAGAAATGGGAACGACAAAACTGCAATACTGACGAAAATAACGAAATATAGACAGTAAACAAAAGAGGACCCAAAATTCAGCCCTGCGGTACCCCAGATTTAGTATTAAGAAACTCAGACACTTGACCATTTAATTTGACTGCTTGGTAACGATCAGATGTATAAATTGCTAGCTGAGCTATTACATTTTCATGTAAGCCAATGTAATGCAGGGCCGGCATCTTTGTGTTTTGTCGTGTGTTGCTCTTACCTATAAAGAGAATAAATAGCAGAACTTTCAAAATAAAGGGCAGAAAAACTTGATACAATAAAGCTCCATGAGATCTACTGGTCAAAATAATCAAAGAAGCGTAAAAAACAATTACACCAAAAGAAACAACAAACCACACCTGAAAACTGGAATAACGTAACAATAGTTATTGTGCTCAAGAAAGACGACTTAGCACTTTTAAAGAACTATTGTTTAATAAGCTTTATGTCACATTATATACAAACTGTTTATGGGGAGAGTTACAAATAAACGGAATGGAGAAAAAGTTGGACTACCATTCCGTAAACGTAATGGATATAGTGCATGCGACCATCTCCTAACCGTAAAAATTCAGAATACAAAAATAAAAATTTAATAAACGAATCAGTAGAAAATACTTCTCACTGCACATGGCATTTGTGGACTATGAAAATATTTTTAACGCAATAGAACACTGGACAATAATGCAGGAATTAGACAAGTCACAAAAAATAGACCATCGATGCAAAACCTTATTGGAAAATGTATATAAGAAAGCAAACTCAACTATCAGACTACATGAAAACACAAAACAGATATCGATTAATAGAGGAAATAGGAAAAGGAGACACACAATCTCCCAAGTTTTTACCCTGGTCCTGGAAGAAGTTTTGAAGAATCTGGAATATAGAAAAGTTGGAATAACATAACGATGAAAGAGTCAAACGCCTTAGATTTTCCAATAATATAGTTTTGGTTGTAGATAACAAAAATCTAACCAAAATGTTAGAACAACTGAAAGAAAATTAAGAAAAATATTAATATAAACAAGACGAAAACTTGCTTTTCATTTGAATGTATTCATCATCCATTTATGCAATATTTAAGGTTTTTTGTATTAGTATACTACTGCTATGTGTATCATAAAATGTATCTACCTACTGAGATTTGTTTATATATGAATTTTCTATAATAATGCTAACTGCTGTATTTTTATTTCTGTTGTATTTGTTAATTGTTAAAATGGGGTTTCTCGTAAACTTTATAATAAATATATAAATAGTTCCAAGGTAGACAAATAACCAATGGAATTAAAAGAGAACATATCAAATAATATCTATACCTTAGACAAAAAATAGAAATAAACAGGCAAACAAAGACATAGCAAAAATTCATCAATACATCAGAGCAAACCTTTTTTGCTAATGCGTGCTGCCTTTACTAACGCATTGAGCACAGATATGGACCCTCACCAAACAATAGTAAATAAGTTGCAAATAACCCAAAGGCCGATGGAGACACCTATGACAGGAATATCATAGGTATAGCGTGTATAGGAGATGACTGATGGAATGCCAAGGTTTATAAAAAGAAGAAGAAGTGACACAGACTACCGGTCCGGTGTGTTGCTCACCTTGTTTCGTGTGTTGCTCGAGCTCGCAAGCAACA